>JAVJIF010013888.1:0-108040 GCA_038442645.1 Agave tequilana
CTGATCGATTGCATGAACAAAGCTCATGCTCTTACACCCCCCCCCCCCCCCAAATTTATAGACTTTGGACGCGTGCATAAGTTGAATCTCTCTCTCTCTCTCTCTCTCTCTCTCTCCCCCCCTCCTCTCTCTCTGTGTGTGTGTGTGTGTGTGAAAAAGGAAAAAAGCACACAAAAACTGGGGGAAACACGCAGAACAAAACAAGAAAGATGCAAAAACCTACCCATTATTTTTAAATAGGAAATTCAACACACAGTATCTAACTTCACATAGAGTTCATGTTAAAGACAATGCATAACTTATTACATGGATTAGTGATGTTATGGTGGGTATGGTCCAAGTGACAAAAGTGCAAGGGAGGTTCTATATTCAGATATTCTATTAGTGGAACTTACGTCTGTCTCCATGTAGTTTGTTCAGCACAAAATCTAACCAGAATGATTATAAATGCTTGAACAGTCAAATGTACACGTAAAAAGTTTTTTTTTGTGCGTGAGAGAGAGAGAGAGAGCATCTTTAGAGGAAAAAGTGGAATGTTAAATTCTACAAGGACAAAGGTTGTTTGTTTGTTCAAGTTGTTCATGAGTAACTTAGCCTAGCTCAATAACAGCTCGTACAAGCTAATTAATTTAAGTTGAAAAGACAAGCTCGAGCTTTATTTCAATCTTGGTAATAAACAAGCAAAGTTTACATACTTGTTAAGGCTTGATGAAGCTTGATTGACTTGTTTAAATGCAGAAGATGATGGGTTTTTTTTTAAGTATTGAAATAAACAATATATCCATAAAGTTTATTTTTAACATCATTCTTACATGGATTTTCATAGTCTTAAGACTAATAATGCATTCAAAGAAACAACAAATATTAATCAAATTCACTTCTAACTTTATTCTTACATGGATCTTCATAGTCTTAACGCTAACAATGCATGCTAACATATTTTACAATAAAGCTCAAACAAACCATTTCAAATTACAGGAATGTGAGATTGACCAAGCTAACAAGCTTTGAAGACCTTATGATTTAACCTAAACTTGTGCAAGCCATCAAATGCACAAACAGCATCCTTCTTGCAAGTTGTTATGCGGAAGTACTACCTCTAAATTTATTGAATGCTACAGATAAAACCCTGTAACTTCTTTATATCCTTCTCATTCTAGTAAATTGTTATCCATCATAAATGCATATCATCATAACACTTTCTAGCACTTCAAGCACTCCTGGCACTCACAAAGTTATACAAGTTCTTCTTCAGATATGCAAATTATCAGTTTCCTCCAAACTTCAAAGAAACTAAAGCCATCAACTTAATTAATCAAGACAAAAATTTGGCTTCAGTCTTATCTTCTACCAAGTGTTCAACTGTGATTGGTCAAATTTTACCTTTTGCTGCAACGAGAAGAGATCCCACTCCGAAATCGACCATCGATGCTCGACGACAGCAGCCTCGACTGACACCACACCAGCGACGACACTCTCGAGTTAGGGTTTCCTTGAATCGTCTTCATTCCAAATCAAACAACAACCAAATCAGCAACAATCAAATTACCAAAAAATATCAACAGACAACGTCCTATTAAAAATTAATCGAACCGCACCAATTGGCAATGCCAACCGACGGCGCCGGCCGAGACGAGCCATAGCTCCAGTGACCCGTCCTCTCTCGCCGCCGCACCCTCAGCCCGTCGGGGCTCGCGGCGAGCGCGACGACAGCCGCAGGCTTCCAATCGAAGAAATCATCCCTGAAGATTTTGAGCTGGTCCATCGAGGGAGAGGGTGAGGGCTTTAGGATTGCCGTCGTGTCGATTTGTTGGTCCCGATCTCATAAAATGAATGGAAAAGATCGGATTTTTGAGGGGGGGAGAAAAGGGGAGGCGGCGGTTTGGAGAGTCGAGGGTTTTGTAGGTTTGAGAGAGAGAGAGAGGGTTTTAGGGCGAAAGAGGATTCGTTTCGCGATGGAATCAGATGACTAGGACTCGCGATGGGGACTTTCGGGCAATTGGCAAACACGTGTCTGGTCCTGATTAAAAGCCCATTTTGGCTGGACCTGGGCTCTCATTGGGCCATTTTCTCTGTTGACAACCCAATAAATTGTTGTTATTAGTTTCTCTAAAAGCATTAACAATTTGAGAGAGACCCAAAAAATATTATATTATTATTATTATTATTATTATTATTATTATTATTATTATTATATATATATATATATATATATTTTTTTTTTTTTTTTTTTTGGGGGGGGGGGGGGGGGGGGGGGGTGTGTGGGGGTTGGGATCATTTGAAATTGAATTTCTTTAAATCCAATGCATCGAGCAAAATAAAGTTATGAAAAGTAACTCTATGAATTCTTGTTTTGAAGTAGAGATAATCACTTGTTTCATTAAAGAGATATAATGAAACTATGAAAGCACGGACACCGTTTATTATAAGTCGTGTCATATCGGACACAAAAAAATAGACACACATGTGTCGGGTGTGTCTTTAAAACATTTGTCGCGCATCAGTGTATCATGTCCATAATATTGTAATCATGTTTGTGCAACACATTAATAACTCATATATTGTTTGACTTGAATGATAACTTCTAAACATAATTTGCATATTTTACACATTAATATTCTATTTGTTGTATGATTTTTTTTTTTTTTTTTTGTTTGTGAATGTAAAAGGGTTAAATTTTCTGCAAAAATACATTGTTATTGTACAATAGATGTTTTTGACCCAAAAAAAGTTGAAATTTTACCTTTTGGTTTTTATCATTATTTTGACAAACATTTGAATAAAAGAAATTCAGCTCCAAGCTATGGGATATAGGTACCTTTTGCTTTCCTATTTAAGAGGATGAATCACATGGAATTGCACCAAATCAATCTTTAGCCCCAAGTATGCTAGGAATGTAAAAAATGAGAATCTAAAATGTTTTGTTTTTAATGGCATGGCATTTGAGCAATCAAACTTTTCCTTCTCCTCTGTTAATTACAAGTAATTTCCAAATCTATATATGTACCATGAAAAAGGAAGAAGAAAGCTAAACCAAAGTAAAGATTCAAAGGTTGTTGAAGCATCAAGCATACTACCTCCAAAGAAAGAATACATTTTTCAAAAGTCTCGCATCTTCTTCATCTTCTTCATCTTCTTCTTCCTGATAACAACACATCTTCTATCTAATTCACACATCTTGACCTCCTCTCTCCTCTCAATCTCAGTAGGCAATATGGCTGCAACTATCTCCGTTCTCTCAATCATCTTCGTTGTTTGCATCTCTAAAGGTAAGTTCTTCACTACCCGACATATTTCATTTTCTCTACAAATTTGCAGTCCTATGTATAACAACCTGATCACTGATTTCAGTTGTCGAAGGAGCTGGAATCGGTGTCAACTATGGCAGGGTCGCCAACAACCTCCCTCCTCCCTCCCAAGTCGCGAAGTTCCTCTCAGAAAACACGTGATCGATCACGTCAAGCTCTACGACGCAGACCCCTCGACGCTCCAAGCCTTCGCCGACACCGGCATAGCCATTGACGTGGCCGTGCCCAACGAGCTCATCCAGAGCCTCACCAGCCTCGCTTTCGCCTGCCACTGGGTCCAAAAACCGTCCTCCCTACGCTCGAGCCACCAACATCACACGAATCTTAGTCGGAAACGAGGTGATCTCCACCGCCAGGAAACCGCTCATCGCGAGCCTGGTGCCAGCAATGCAGAACCTGCACACTGCCCTCGCTGGCCTGAACCTCGACCACAGGATCAAGGTCTCCACGCCGCACTCTCTCGGTATTCTTTCAGCGTCCAGCCCACCGTCTGTTGGAAAGTTCAGGAGTGGCTACGACACGTCAGTGCTCAAGCCTCTCCTGAGCTTCTTGAGAGCTACAAACTCCTCCTTCATGGTCAACGCGTACCCTTTCTTCGGATTCACCCCCGAGACTCTCGATTACGCGTTGTTCAGGCCAAACAACGGCGTGATGGACCACAACACGCACATGCTGTACACGAACATGCTGGATGCGCAGCTGGATGCGGTCTTTTCAGCGATGAAGCTGCTGGGATTCGAAGAAGGCATTGACATTGTGGTGGCCGAGACCGGCTGGCCTTCGGTCGGAGATGCGTTTCAGGTTGGCGTGAGCGTGGAGAACGCCATGGACTACAACAAGAACCTCGTTCGCCATCTAGCTTCCGGCATTGGCACGCCTCTGATGCCCAACAGAACGTTCGATGCCTATATTTTCGCGCTCTTCAACGAGAATCTCAAGCCCGGTCCTACGTCTGAGAGGAACTTCGGGCTTTTTCGTCCAGATTTGAGCCCGGTGTATGACATTGGGATATTGAAAAACGAGGTTAGAGCCTGTAAAAGCTGTGAAAATACTGGCTATGTTATTGCATTCTGCTTGAACCTGGGATTTTTCAGGCTAGAGTTCCGACAATCTCAACGGCGCCGCCATTGAATCCGACCTCGTCAGAAGGTAAGAGATGGTGCATTCCGAAGCCTAACACGAACCCGAAGTCGTTGCAGAGAGAACCTCGACTACGTCTGCGGGCAGGAGGTCGACTGCGGCCGATCCAACCGGGCGGGGCTTGCTTTCTTCCCAACACAGTCCGTGCTCATGCAGCGTACGCCATGAATGCGTTCTTCCAAGTTTCAGGCAGAAATTTCTATGACTGTGATTTTGGGCAAACAGGGACACTGACTACTGTTGATCCAAGTAAACATGCCAATATTTTCCCTACCGTCTTGCATTTAATATTTTTGATAGATTGGAAATTGAATTTGTATATTAAATTTTTTAGTGTCTTGGATGTGATTTTACAGGTTATGGAAGCTGCAAGTACAATGCTTAGAGAATCATGTGGGGTATGATTTTAGGATCTAAAAGAACCAACTGATTGATTCCTTTAGATGCAAGAAACCTTGTGTTGATCAATGTCATTATAGTCTTTCTAATGTAATCTTCTTTCTTCTTTTTCCATGTGAAGCAAAGTATGACTTGTAACTTTTCTTTTCTTTTCTTTTCTTTTATTTTGGTATTTTTCCTATTTTACTGCAGTATGAAATTTAAAATGTACGATCCGGAGTAATAACTTGGATTGAATTTGGGCACTGGGTAGAAGTGAGATCCCTGAGTCTTTCATTGAAGACTGAATGCATGCAAGTTTTATAACAAAATATATAAAAATAAAAAACATAAGAGACACAATCAGAAGAGCATCGAGAAAAGAGTACAGGAGAGCAATGAACATAACCCAACTCATTTTTCTACTTACAAAAATAATATTGAACACTCATCTCATCAGAGAAATTTTGGAGAATATAGTCTTACCATAAATTACTATAGATTAACCTTATAAATTGATGAGGGAAACTCTAACATCAATGAAAATTCTCATACGCTAACACTGTAATGCTGATAATATTTCAATGACCTTGATTTGTGAGTGGGCATTAATAGTTGTTCGTTCTCTCTCTGTGTCTTTTTTTTCCTGCATCTTTGTCTCTAAGAAAATCCCCCCACACACACACACACACACACCCACCCACCCCCCAACAAATCAAAACCAACCAACATAATCTAAAATAAAATACATAGATAACACTCTTAATGACTTGTGTGAGCCCCAAAAATATCCTCATAAACTTGTTTATTTCCGTTACCAATCTCAATTATGATTGCTTGTTTGATTTAACATTCTATCCTTTTGGGAGCGGATAATTTCACCCAAAAAGTGACGATGGCACCCCCCAAATTGATAGGAGCGGATATTTCTACTCAAAAATTATGAGGAATCCAGTGATTAAGGCGCCCACAAATGTAATAAAAGCACCTAAAAAATTCAAAAAAAAGACCAAGTTATCCTTATTCTTCTCCTCCCCTTCTCCCCTCCTTTCTCCCCGGCGAACCCCCTCTCCCGAACGCCTCCCTCCTTAGCGAACCCCCTCTCCTAGCCTCCCCGGCTTCCACCTCCTCCCCCCCGCGACCTCCCGCCCCCTCCCTATGGGAGGGGGAGATTAGGGTAGGGGAGGGGAGAGGGGGGGCGGGAGGGGAGATCGGGAGGAGGTCGGGAGGGGAGGGGAATGGGAGAGTAGATGAGGATGAAGGAAGGGGAGGGGGAGGCCATGGAGGGAGAGGAAGAAGAAAAGGGTATATTGGACTTTTCACTATAGCTCGCCGAACATGCCAGATCACGGTAATCGGGGAGAGGGGTAGGGGGAGCGGAGGAGGGGGCGTGGAAGGGGAGCGGGGGAGGAGGGGAGAGGGAGGGGAGGCCAGGGAGGGGAGGAGAGGATAATAGAGGAGGAGGAGGAGGAGGGAGGAGGAAGAAGAAAGGGGTAATTTAGACTTTCGCTAAAGGTGAAAATGTCAAAAAAAATAATAATAGCACACTTTGTAATAATTTGTGGGGTGCAGTCCTCAAATTTTTAGGGTGGAAACATTAGTTCCCTATCTTTTTCTTTTAACTTGAGGGGAAAAAACTGCAATAATCTTCTTCTTGCTATTTTTTTTAGCATTTAAACGCATATGAGATATACCATTGAACCTTTCTTATATTTTGACTCTTTTCTTTATGCCCCTTATTGTCGTGTTTGTTTTGAGAAAAGTAAGGAAAATGTGCAAGTAGGGAGCCCCTTTTCTCGCTTTCACTGTTTGTTTTGACGATAAAAATGCAAGTGAGATTTGCATTCCACTTGCACTCTTCCCAATCTCATTTTTCACATTGTCATCCTCATTTTCTCACTTGCAGAGTGCTATCGTAGAAATTTAAATATTTGATATTAAAATGTTAATATTTAATATTGTGATTAATGATCTTTAAAATTGATTTATTTTTATATTTTTTAAATACTTAATAACTGATATTTATATTTTAATATTTATGTTTTTAAATATGGGCATCTTGCTACGTACGAGTATGTCAAACCGTAATCAAGAAAAAAAACTCAGTTTCATACTTTTGTTCATTTCAGCCACCACCTTTTTTAAAACAACCACGTGCGTCCACGTGTTAAGCGTGGAAAACGCTTCTCGAGTGGCGAAAGTCGCAAACGCCCCCCGCATTAACCGCTTTGAAAAAGCGAACTGTTTCGAAAATGCTGGCTGTGATGTATATAAGACCGCGATCATGATCACAATCATCACAAAAAACGTACTTTTGAGGATTGCGGACTATGATCGCAACCCTCACAAAATGTCATACTTTTAAGTCTGCCCTCAGAGGACAGCAATCATTAGTCACAATCCTTATGTCAGTATCACCATCATCAGCAGACCCTCGTCTACTGACATCGAATAATCCCAAGTGTTGGTGGTCGTACAAGATCTATATTCTCATTGGTACATGTCCCTCGTAGTGCGTACCGAATCTACTAAAGTATCTTTTGGCGTTAAAAACAAGAATGTGTTTATCCCAATATATCAATAACTTAGTCTCAATTTTTCTTCACTGTCAGAAAGAAGGAAAATTTTCAAAAACTATTAAAATAACCAATGAGATCTGGCTCGTTGCTCGTTTGTAAAAAAAAATTGGAAGTGGGTTATGGGTTTTTTGGGTTCAAGTTCTAGCTATTGCTTATGTTCTAAAAAAAAAAATTCCTCCAATTTGAAATGAAAATCGTGTTAGTAATTTACCACGTTTCTCTGGACAATCAAAGACGGAGGAGGCAAACTCATGGTGTAGAAGCTGCACCTCCGCATAACTGGTAGCGAGTTTTCGAGTTGAGGAGAAGCCAAAGAGTTGCTCGTCAGGTATGCCCCAATCTTGAGTACTTGACTCTCAACAAAATAGAATTCAATAGAGCGAAGGTGGTCTCTACTTCCAAGCTGAAGCTTTTAGGACTTGTTGCTTTCTCATTTGCAACAAAGGGGTTGTTTGGCAAGAAAAAGCAAAGTTGGAATTCTAATATGATCAGAAATCTCGAAAGAAAAAAACATAGCATGCACCTTGTCAGTTTTCTAGTAAAGAAAACTGTAACGCTCAAAGAGACTTTTTTAGTCCATTTCTGCTAGTCAAATACACATTGCTACGAAAAAGAGAGCGGAACTTATAAAATCAGAGAAAATGTACACTTTTCAACCCAATTTCTCTGAAACAAATAGGCCCAACGAGATAGAGACAAATTCTTCTTGCTCCATTCTGGTAGCATGTTGTTTGTTTATCGTACTTTTTAGTTTGAGATGAAAATAACCTAATTGGTAATTTGAGATTTAGTCAATACTTATTTTGGTATCTATTAATTCTTTTGGCTAGTGAATTAAGTTGAATCTTAGATCACTTTGTTCATGTTTATTGCCTCATATTATCTTAAGTTAATGAAATAATTTACTAGATAGATAGATTGAGATGCTAATCAATGCTATGTTGAATAATTAGAGTAAGGCGCATATTTATTTGTTTCTCATGACAAAGTTTCTCCTTAAAAAGAAATGGTAAAGAAGAGGAAGGGACAGAAAAAGAGAAGTAAACAAAAATTGCACACAAGTAGGAAACTTCTATTATTATTAGTAAATAAACACCAGGAATCAATCAAAATGGAGAAGACATCACCAAACAAACAACTACTGCTGAAGTCACCCTCCCGTAATTAACATTGCTTACATCATAATTAATTATTAATTAATAAATTCCTGATTTAATCACACACTAGTCCTTAATCACAATTCTCAGTCCAAAACACTTAAAGGGGGAAAAAAGGAAAAGAAAAAGAAAAAAAAACGAAAAATCAAATTGCAGCCGCTGACCATTTGTCTATCTTTTCCCTTTCGCTTTCACTTTCTTTATCCGCCCACTCCGTTTCAAAGCCCCGCCTATAAATTCGCCGCTCAAATCTCTACAGTTTTCTTAGTCTATGGTCGAGCTCACAATTTTAGGGCTCTAATCTCGAATTTCCCCCAAAATTTCTAGGGTTTGAAGGAGTTTCATGTGAAGAAGAACTCGCAATGGGAGACTGGCAAGAGATCGGGCAGTCCGTCTTCATCGGTCTCATCTTCGCATTCCTCGTCGCGAAGCTCATCTCGACTGTGATCTCGTTCAGAGAGGATCACCTGAAGGTCGTTCGAGAGGAGGATTTGATCTCAGAGACAGCGGAAGCGACGCCGTCTGATGATGGCAAGAATCTGGAAGGCGAGCCCAGGGGTTTGGACGGGGGGGAGCTGGTGAGTGGCGAAGCTAGGGTTTCAGATGATGATGACGACGACGATTGGGAAGGGATTGAGAGCACGGAGCTAGATGAGTTGTTCAGTGCGGCGACGGCGTTTGTAGCGGCGACGGCGGCCGATCGGAACTCAATGAAGGTCTCCAACGAGCTGCAGTTGCAGCTGTATGGGCTTTACAAGATTGCAACAGAGGGGCCCTGTACTACGCCTCAGCCTTATGCCCTCAAGGTCACTGCTCGCGCCAAGTGGTATGTGTATCTCAATTATGTGCGAACTGTTGGTATTTATGCTTGTTGATTGCCATATAGCTTGTTTACATTGATGTGGGTGAAGTTGATATTCTGCAAAATTGGAAATTGATGCTGGAAATGTGAAATTCTAGCAATGATCTATTGCAGGGGAAGCACAAAGAGAAACAGAGTGATGAGTTTCCATCAGAACAGCAACGATGACCTGTATTTAGTTTCTGAATATTTCGAATATCAAGATTGATTATTATTTATTGCACATGAATAGAAGTTGAAACATGTTTCCCAAGAGAAATGGCAAAAATTTGACCAGTTGGTTACCTACCTGACTTTTAATTGATGTGGGATCAAGGGCTAAAGATTGGATTGGGATATGAACACGGATTGCAACCTGGTTCTAGGCTTTACCACCTTTTTAATTCAATCAAATAGATCAAACCAATATCAAGAAACAAATTTTTTAATCAAAATCTTCATTTCTTTATTCATCAAGTTGGGACCTTTAGATAGATTTCACTTGACTGCAAGTTTCAACCCACTTTCGATGTGGCACCAAACATAAAAAGCAACAAAATAAATAAAAATATTGAAAATAAACATGACCAATTAGACTCAATCTCAACGCCGACTCAAATGAAGTCCAAATGGACTCAAACGAAACTAAAACACAACTACGACACGTGGACTAAATAGTTGTCCAGTAAAATCAAAAAACAATGTCAACAACGCTGATAGGTGCAAAGAGAAGTTGGTATGATGTCTCCATCAACTCTCCCGGGGTAGGAAGAACTCGACCTGTCGAGTAGTTCCCGATAGCTCTTGTAGTACTCCAGTAGATCAAGGGCCAATCGCTGCAGGTCTTCTCGAGTAATCCATATATCATCAGATTCTGAACGACTTTTTCAACGCTCTAAATATCGGCTGCAATCACCATCTCGAGTGAAGATGATTTGGTCATCCTGAGTGCTATCAATCTGTTTTGCTGCAAAATGGATAGGTGTAATAGGTAGTGGTGGCAAGTGGGGTCTCTCAATGAAAGACGCAGGGGTAGGCTCATCAAGATCCACAAGTAGATTATCAGGGTTAAAAGGAGAAACTTTATATGCTACTAAGTCTGAAATATTAAATATCGAACTGATCCTAAAATCGAAGGTAAATCAATTACATAGGCATTTGGATTAATTTTATTGAGAAGTTTATAAGGACCGGCACTACGAGCAAATTTCTTAATAATCCCTAATGGAAAATCAGATCATTACGTAATCACTCTCATTGAATTAAAGATGTACGTGGTGCAAATCAGCATGGGATTTATAATGTATATTACTTTCTTGAATTTTCTTGTTGATCTCTTTATGCAAATTATGAACATGCGATGCGAATGCAGATGCAAACTCAGATACTCTATAATGAATAAAAATGGAGAGCTTAGCTTAGCGCCTAACATATGTCAAAAAGGTCTTCCTAAAATAGCTAGTGAACTTGACTCCCTGTTGGACACAAAAGTTTCCAGACACTTGGGTCATTGGATCAACCATCGTCACGACCTCTATCAAAAGAAATTATTAGGTATATCACCCTAAATGTACGTGACAACTTACCTGATCTTTAATAATGATGACAAGAGATTATCCTAATAGGTAAAGTCTGAGAGAATACTCTTTTTTGTTTAACTGTAATGGAAGACAAACTAATAATCTGTAAAATATTAGATTCTCCCATAACGTCATCCTTTAAGTTTTCAGATATGGAACGACCATAGATGATAACATTATCAGATTCTGAACGACTTTTTCAACGCTCTAAATATCAACTGCAATCACTATCTCGAGTGAAGATGATTTGGTCATCCTGAGTACTATCAACCTGTTTTGCTGCAAAAGAGATAGGTGTAATAGGTAGTGGTGGCAAATGGGGTCTCTCAAAGAAAGGCTCAAGGGTATCAGGGTTATCAGGGTTATCAGGGTTAAAGGAGTAACTATATAAGCTATTAAGTTTGAAATATTAAATGTTGAACTAATCCCAAAATCTGAAGGTAATTCAATTACATAGGCATTCGTTTGTGCGACATATGCAAATATTTCTCTTGGAGTTTCAATTTCATCTCATCCTAAGTTTGAACGGGCTCTCGTCTCCTAAGAGTCATCAACTTCTCTATAGTAGCCCAATATTGCCTAGGCTGACCAACTAATTTCATTTTGACAAATCGGAGCCATTTCTCATCAGACATATTATACTAGTTGAAATAATGATCTGTGTCTGATGTTCAAATCGAAAAAATTTAGGGATTCAACTGACCATCAAAGGCGGGTGCTTTTGGTTTAATGTTCTGTAAGTTCATTCCATCATGATCAGGTTGAACATTATATCAAAGTGTGTGATTTCAGGTCGAGGTCCATTCTCACTAATATTCTCGGTAGTCTCACATTCTATTAGGTTTAAATGTTCCCCATTGCTTCTCAACTCTTGCTCGACATTGCCAAACGAGTGGATAAGTCTTCTAAGAGTTTCGTAATGCTATCAATGTTGGGATTCATCTCAGAAATTGGGTCTTAAAGGTGATATTGTGTTCCACTGCGAGTGGGCATGCAACATGGTGTTCCTAAATGCAAAACTTAGATGATATGGTGTCATCTTCTAAAATTATACGCTAAATGATGATTTCCAGTGAACAAGCGATGCAAATCAACAATGAAATGAGGCCTAAATGCAACCTAATAAGAATGACAACTAATCCTAACACCTAACAATTCGCTGATGTGGGATGCACATAATAAATTAAAATTAGCAAGTAGTCAATTATTGATGCCCACTAGATTATTCCACAACTTATCTGACGTTTAGGCATCAAGAATTTAATTAAGATGATTAAATAATAGAAATCATGCACGTAACATTAGTCTTTTTAATATTGCATTAAGAAAATTAATCAAGTGCCTAGATTTAGAAAATAGTTCTATTTTAATATTCAGATTAGAGCAAAGAAAGGTTTAACAGATTCATACACTCATAATTTTGAAAGAACAACAACAATATCAATAACATCAAGGATAATCGAGACAATTTTTATATTGTTGAAAAAGAAGTAGAATCAATAAAATTAGGGTTACCTCGAAAAATACTTTAATTTTAGAGGAACAACAACAATATCAATAGCATCAAGGATAATCAAGACAATTTTAAATGCTGTTGGAAAAGAAATAGAATCGATAAAATTAGAGTTACCTCAAAAAATACCTACTATTGATAGCTAAAAGTTTCCAGCGAAAGTCTTGAATAATAGTGGTATGACCCGGAAAGTATTGCCTCAAAAATGATACGAATCAGGCAATTGGGCCTGAAACGGCTTCTGAATCAACCCGGCTAAGTTTAAACTGATTCAGACTGAGTCACTGAGTCAACTCGAGTTTACTCGGCTCAAGTGGGATCAGGTTTGAGTCGCAGCTTGGGCTTGGCTCAATATGAGCCGATGACGTCAACGTCGGCTCGAGTCTAATTGCGAGCGGGTCAGGTCCGAGAACTAAGGCGGGTCGGGTCGGGTCGCTTCACGGGTCGGGTCGCTATGGGGTGGGACTCGATTACTCAAACCCAAATAACTATGATTTTTTTGGACTCTTTGCTGCAGCAGGAGGCAAGGTGTTACTTGCAACGATAGATCTGCGCGGTGGCAACGACGAGGTCTGAGAGCTGTCGGCGAGGAGATCTCGATGGCAAGGAAACAAGATCCGGCTGTAGTGGATCTGGACTCTGCATCGCCGTCAGCTCAGTGAGCGGGAGATGAAGGCGACAAAGTCGGCACTGGCGATGTTGAAGGCGAGGTTTATCGTCGGTTGAGTTCTCGTTCCGACGAAAACTCGTGAGTTTTAGAAGGGGGAGATTCGTTGGTGAGAAGAAGATGGAGGCACTCGGAATGAAGTCTGACAACGAGGTTGACGACCGCGAGGATTGCGACGTCGCGGCGAGAACTGTTGTTGAGGCGTTATTGCTGCTGATATGAAGACGAGATTTGTGGTTGCAGATGCGCTGCTGCTGATGACGATGAGGAGATGTCTGCGGGAAAGGATGGGTGGAGGTGCGGCTGAGCAGGGTGCGACAGGAGCAGAAGTTAAGTTAGGGTTTTGGTGGAGGGTGAGGAGAAGACGATGAACATAATCATTTTGAAATTTTTTTGAGTAAGAATTTAGCTCTGATACCAAAATTGATGTGGGATCAAGGGTTTAGATTGGATTGAGATATGAACACAGATCACAACCCGATTTTAGACTTCATCACTAGTTGATTCAATCCCATAGATCAAACCAATAATAAGAAACAAAATTTTTAATTGAAATCTTCATTCCTTTATTCATTGAGTTGGTATGCTTCACTTGACTACAAGTTTCACTTCCGATGTGGGACTAAACAAAAAAAGGCAACAAAATAAATAAAATTCAGAAAATAAATATGACCAACTAGACCCAATCCTAACACTAAATACTAACCAAATGAAGTCCAAATGAATTCAAATGAAAATCAACCTCTCCTCAACCTCATAGGTCTAATACACTTTCATCCCCACCAGCCAAATTCACTCCCTCGGACAAAACCATGTAGTCCCAACCAACACTTGATGATGATATCATGGCTAAAATTTATAACCTACTCTAAATCATGAATTCTTTCAATCAAAACTCAAAAACTAGTGTCCTTGTGTGATCCCTACATTTAGAAAAGTCAAAAAAAGTCTGATAACAATAAAAGCAAGAATACTGAAATTTTCAAAATGGTTCCACAACTAAGTGCTATAAATGCTAAGGTTATGGTTATATTGCTATCAATTGTCTAAGCCTATATAAGATGCCATCAATGACAGAGTTCTCATTGAAGCATCTAAGCCTGATAGTACTATTTTTCGAAAGTCACTCATGTGATTAAGAAGTTTATTATCACGTCCTTTCCCTTCCTTGGCTCTATTTTCAAACTACTTTATCCGCCTCCTACCAACACTGCTGTCGTTACCTGTTTTGATCACCAACCCCTTTCTCCCTTACTGCCGAAATGATCCCCTTTTCTTTATGACCTATGTTAGATACTAAATCAAAATTTTTCACAAACCTTATCTCATAACTGATCAGTATAAAGTCATTGAGTTTGCATCACTGGTTGCGTTATTTTTTGCATCACATATGCACACACCACAAGATAAAATCAGTGATAAAATTGCACAAAACAACGCCAACTATGAGATACGAGCTGATGATAGGAATAACTTAACTATTATTGATATTGGTGATGTTGTTTAAAAGCATGTTTGTGTTCGGATCCATTTCAAATCTTGATGAAATTGAATGATAATATTTGTTATAGATCTTCTTATAGATTTTGGCATCAGTTCTATTTTCAATTTGACTGCTTAGTAGATTATAAAGGTCTTAATGCTATCTCACTTGTTGATGAGCCTTCCCATGAGTCTATTCTCGGGAGCCCCTTCCTTTCATCACTATTAGATATTTTACCCTATATAACATGTCAAGTTGATAATTCTTAAATGATAAAATTATCATCACCCAATATTGTGGGATTCGAAAATATCTGATTTGTTAGAGAGGAAAAGTACCAATTGATGATACATGACTAGACCCAAGTGAACTACCAAAGATTAATCATGAAATTTTGAAGTAGTATGAAAGCACTTTCATTTCTAACCGATGGAGTCGAGTTCTTTCCAACAACGGGGAGAATGATGTGGACATCAAGGCACGTGTATATCACGTGTTTTAACGGTGGAGAAGACACCTCGTTCCAGTTTCCTAGTACTAGTAGAACTCTATATATTTTGAGCTTTTTATTTTAGAGTTGTATTTTTATTAGGAGTTTAGTTTTTTTTTTAGAATTATAGTTCTACTTTGATTAGGAGTTTGAGTTGTATTCAAATTTTGTACAAGCCTATATAAATGCCTTTTGTATCAAATAATAATATACAATGAATAGTATGAAAATTTCTTCAAAATTGTGTGTGAGCAATGATCTTTTCAAATTTCTCTCTAAGTGGGAAGCCTCAGGAAACTCTAGTTTGGAGTGTGAACCCTAGCTAGCCCCAATTAGAGTGTAAAGCCCTAATTGTTTATCTCTTCCTCTCAAAACCTTGCTTCTAAATTTCTATCTCTCTTGGTTTCTAACCTCTCCACATATTGTTTCTCTCTAAAAAAATTCAGGAAAAAATATTGCTAAAGTATCGCTACAATGCCCGACCGACTGCTATAGTGTCGGACCCTCCGACTGCTACAGTGTACCCGCATGTTACAGTAAACCCGACATCCTGACAGATCCGTTAAGCAATTTCGATTCATTTTCAGCATGTATCTCTCACATCCGGAGTCTAAATCACGCACGGTTCGACGTTGAGCTCGTGAGAGATTTCTCTACGCATCTATAAGCATCACATGACACTGAGGTCGACATGATCCTCAATAGGTACGTTTCTAACTTATAACAGTTATTTCGTGTATTATAATTAATCTCTAATATTTTATCGATTTAACCGCTGTTCACAAACATGAGATTGTGCGTATCTGCTTACCTAAAATTCATTAGATTTGATATTGATTGTAGAATCTTTTGCCGCATAATATATTATCTTTAATTTATTCATGATTAAATTGGATTTGTTTGCGCATGTTATTTTGTTACATCTATCCACTTTATTAGTTTTAATCTTTTTCTACCATTGATCATTTCATCTTGGTGAAACGTGATTGAGTGTTTTATTGCTGATTTTCATACACGTATACACGTTTCACATTGGGGTTGTTTGTTTTGGAGCGGAAGTGGGGAAACTCATTTCCCACTCTGATGTTTGTTTGGAATTGAAAATGGAAAATGGAAAACCTCTTTTCTTTTTCCCTTTTTTCTTTTACACCTCCCTTTTACACAACCATTTTCCCACTTTGAGGGGTGTTACAGTTAATTTTGTGGTCATGTAAATCTCACTTGTAATAAGTTGTATCTTAAAATAGTTATCTGGTCATGTAAATTCCACCTGCATTCTAATTACAGTTCAAAAAAACTTCATAAATAATATTTATTTTAACATTATTTTGCGGTTAATTTTGTGATCAACTTTTTCACTTTCGCTTTCACATTGCTAACCAAACACCAGAAAATATAATATACTTTTTACTTGCACTTTCACATTATAACCAAACACCGGAAAAAGGAAATGCATAAATCCCATTTCCTACCTTTTCCTCCCCATTTCCCACTTCCACCTTTTCCTCCCACTTCCGACAAACCAAACAGGCCCATCGTGTAGCCTTCTCACGAAGGAGAGGGAGAAGGGAATATTGGAAATATGAAAACAAATGAACTAGTGAAGGTGGAACATGAAAAAGAAAAGTTAGAACCTCGGCGCGTCACTATACCATTGCGCAAGGATGCAGAAGGGAATATGAAGAGGGGTTGCCTCTTTGGACTGAGAGATTGAGAGAGCCTAACGGGAATAGGTCTAGTCTCTTGGGATTTTGGTGAATTTGGTTTAATGAGTTTAGGGTCATAATTCAGGTTTAAAAAATGAATAAATGTGTAATCTTTTTCTAATCAGATACATGTAATCACTGTAATGAAATAAATGTGCAATCTCCTTGTTTAATTCTCGTATCAATCTACTAGCATTCCCATGAATCCATCCATAGCAATTGCCCACTGTTTTTAGATATTCTCTCCAGCCTTAAACAACAACATTCAGGCACCAACATTCACTTGAAAACTCATGGATCTTGTACTGATACATGATATTTCCACCTATAACTTCGGTCTGGATCTTATAGCCACATGTTTTAAGCAACCAAGTCTCTACAAGCCCACCACCATGTTCCTAGCTCTTGAAAAGAAAACCAGGTGATCCTCTTCAGCCATAAAACCTTCATTTTGGATCCAACTTCAGCTACCCATATATTCTCTTAGCCACTGGCCCATGTTCTTGGCCAAAACTAAAACAATAGGACCATGGAACTCCAATTATACACTTGGAATCCAAGTTAACTATAATATCAATGTCGGCACGAACTGCTATCCTAGCAAATATGGATCTTACAACAATGAACTTTCTTGCTATTTAACCGGCTGTAAAAACTGATGCTCCTTGACACAGACTGCTTAGCCTGCATCACCAATACTCGCTGTCATAGCTAGCCAGTCTCTGAACATATGGATAATGGTTTTTCTATTGTTGTATCCCTTCAGAAAGATAAGATATCTACATGTGACATAGCAGAACTATGAAAGCTTCTTGAACCTAATGACTTGAAGAAGTAATTGAGTACATGATGTGGGATCGAAGGCAAAATTTGAATTGGGGATATGAGCACGGATTGCAACACGGTTTTAAGCTTCACCAACTGTTGATTCAATCAATTAGATAAATATCAATATCAAAACAGAATTTTTTTACTAAATCTTCATTGTTTTATTCATTGAGTTGGGCCTTTTAAATAGGCTTCACTTGTCTACAAGTTTCAACCAACTTCCGATGTGGGACTAAATGTAAAACAACAAAAATAAATATAATACTGAAAATAAACATGACTAATTAGGCTCAATCTCAACCTTAAATACTTACTCAAGTGAAGACCAAATGGACTCAAACGAAAATTAAACATAACTACGACACGTGAATTAAACAGTTGTCCGGTAAAATCAAAATAAACAATGCCAAGTACATCTCAAAACTAAAACTAAAGGTGGATCGATGCAACACAGTGGCGATGACGCTGATAGGTGCGAAGAGAAGTCAGTATGATGTACTCATCAACTCTCCCAGGGTGGGAAGAACTCGACCCTGTCGAGTAAGATTCTCGATGGCTCTCATAGTACTCTAATAGTTCCAGGGCCAATCACTGCAGGTCCTCTCGAGTAATCCATATATCATTAGATTTAGGACAATTTTTTTCAATGCTTTAAATATCGTATGCTATCACCATTTCGAGTGAAGATGATTTGGTCATCCTGAATGCCGTCAATCTGTTTTGCTGCAAATGGACAAGTGTAGTAGGTAATGGTGACAAGTGAGCTCTCCAAAGAAAAGCTCAGGGTAGGCTCATCAATATCCACAAGTGGATTATTAGAGTTAAAGGAGGATCTTTATAAGCTACTAAGTCTGAAATATTAAATGTCGAATTAATCTCAAAATCTAAGGTAAATCAATCACATAGCATTTAGATTATTTTTCTTGAGAATTTTATAAGGATCGGCACTACGAGCATGCAATTTCTTAATAATTCCTGGCGGAAATTGGATCATTACGTAATCACTCTCATTGCATTCAAGATGCTTGTGGTGTAAATCAGCATGGGATTCATAATGCACATTACTTTCTTGAATTTTTTTGCTGATCTCTTTATGTAAATTATGACATGCGATGCGAATGCAGATGCAGACTCAGATATTTTAGGATGATGCGTCATAGGGATAAGATTTATAGGCTTCTTAGATTTGTAACTATGCACAACTTCAAATGGACTCATACTTATTGTCTTATTCACTGAACTACTATATGCAAACTCTGCAGTGGGTAAAATGAGATCCCAAGTCCTCAAATTCGTATCGACCAAGCATCGTAAAAGGGTTTCTAGACTCTCCTTGTCGAGAGACTTCAAACTAATCAAATATAATGATTTCTTGCTGCTTGATGCATCAGGCCGTTTAGTGTCAGACAGAGGGATATGTCTCATTGGGGCTAGTTTGACTTTCTTTCCATCACGGACAAATGAACAGACATTCGAACATCCATAAATAGTGACATCTAGGTCATATAGTCATGGTCTGCCCAAGATGATATGGCTAACATTCATGGTTACTACATCACACCAAAATTTGTCCGAATAAGTGGTAAATTGGATCAGGATATTATATCTTTCTTTAACGTCAATAGACGCAGAGTTCACCCAAGACGCTTTATATGGTTGAGGATGGTAAGCAACTTTCAACCCAAATTTAGTCACTATGTTCGAGGCGACGGTGTTGATACAACTCCCACTATCAATTATGACTCGATAATTTTTGTCACTTTTTTTTTGTGAGAGTTTGAAATATTGTAGACATCACTCTTTTTGGGTTGACCTAAAGCGCACCTCACTACGCTAAACCGGTGGGTGATCCTGTCAACATCATCAATCGAAAGTGGGTGCATGCTCAAAAAACATCCTAAGGTGGTAATCTGATCAATAACAAGCTCATCTTTCCAATCATCTCCTTCAGGGTCATGGACAATCTCCTCTAAATCATCCTGATCATTGTTCGACTAAGTTTCAATAATCAAAATTCTTGTCTTGCTCAGACATTGTGCAACAATGTGATCAAACTCTTGACACTTAAAACATCGATTCTGTTGAATCTATCTAGATGGCTCACTGTAAACTCTTTTGCCTTTATCATCATGCTTCTGAGTGAAGTTACTAGATTCAAAACGGGACTGAGATTGAGACTGACTAGGCTGAGACTTGACAATGGTGGCCTTCTTGGTGTCATTCTTATAGTATGTGCGTCTAGTGAAAGGAAAACTTTGAGAGCGATCTAGATTCTAAACAAGCTGATAAGCCTATCCTAGAGTGGAGATATCTCGCACAAAAAGCTTACACCTAAGATCTTCTCTAAGTCCTGAGTAAAATCTAGACAAGGCTACTGTGTCAGACTCATTCTCGCCGCACTTAACCAGAAATTCATCAAACTTGGTGATGTACTCCGCCACTAGTTGATTGCGTTGCGTCAAACACTGTCATTGATTAAGTAAACATTGTTTGTATGACACAGGCAAATGTTTCTCTTAGAGTTTTAATTTCATCTCATCCTAAGTCTGAATTGACTCTTGTCTCCTTAGAGTCATCAGCTTCTTTATATTAGTTCAATATTGCCTAGCCTGACCAACCAATTTCATGTTGACAAATCGGATTCGTCTCTCATCAGACATATTATACCAACTGAAATAATGATCCATGTCCAATGTCCATCGAGAAAAAAATTAGAGATCCAACTAACCATCATCAAAGGTGGGTGCTTCTAGATTATTGTTCCGTAAGTTCATTCCAACGTGATCAGATTGAACATTATATCCAGGTGTGCAATTTTCAAGTGAGGTCCATTCTCGCTAATATTCTCAGTAGTCTCATGTTTTAGTCGGTCTATACGTTCCCTATTGCTTAACTCTTGCTCGACATTGTCAAATCGGGTGGATAAGTCTTCTATGAATTTTGCAATGCTAGCAATATTAGGATCCATCTCAGAAATTGGGTCTTGAAGGTGATGCTATGTTCCATTACGAGTGAGCATGCAACAAATTATTCCTAAATGCAAAACCTAGATGATATGATGTTGTCCTGTAAAATTATGCCCTAAATGATGATTTTCAACGAACACGCGACGCAAGTCAACAATGAAATGAGATCTAAATACAACCATATAAGAATAAAAACTAATCCTAACACCTAAAAATACTTTGATGTAGGTTGCACACGATAAATTAGAAACCAGCAAGTAATTCAATTATGTATGCCCACTAGATTATCTCATAACTTATCGAATGTTTAGACATTATGGATTTAATTAAGATGATCAAATAATAGAAACCATGCACGTAACGTTGCTCGTTTTAATATTACATCAAGAGAATTAATCAAGTGTCTAGATTCAGGAAATAATTATATTTTAATATTTAGATTAGAGTAAAGAAAGATTAACAAATTCACACGCTCACAAGTTTAGAAGAACAATAATATCGATAGCATCAACGATAATCGAGACAATTTCTAATGCCGTTCGAAAAAAGTAGAATCGATAAAATTAGAATTATCTCAAAGAAACACCTACTACCGATAAATGAAAGTCGCCCATAAAAGTCCTGGACAACAGTGGTATAGTTTGAAAGAGTATTGCCTCGAAAATGATGCTAATTGGCTCGAATCGGGCCTGAAATCAGGTCTGGACTGCTGTTGTACAGTGCGGCGCCTTAAGGTCGGCTCAATTCGGCTTAGTGAGCTGATGATGTCAGCAGCTCGGGGTCGGCTCCGCGACTCGGGTCTGCTCAGTTGGCTCGAGTCAGCTCCGCGGCTCGCAGTCGGCTCGGGCAGCTCGGATTCTGCGCTGCAAGTGGGTCGGGTCGGATTGGGTTTTACTGTGACCCGAATAAATCGATTCTTCCCTCGATCTCGTGTGGACGGCGACACTGGCGAAGGATGGCGACGCTGACGTGACGAGGAAGAAACAGACGACGTAGTGGATGATTGCGATGACGGCGACTGCGACGTGATCGACAGTGATTTGGACTATGACGACGTGATCGGTGGTGATCGTGATCGGCGATGACGACGATTGCGGCGAGAAGGCTGCAGCGGTGGTCAATCGATGACGGTAGGTCAGCAAAGGAGATGTGGATGAGATCTCGAAGATGATGGTTGATCGGTGATGTGGAGATTTCGAAGATGATGGTGGGGCGACGGGTAGCTGTCGTGGTTGCAGTTGAAGGAGATCGACTGCGGTGAGAACTAGGAGTTGGCGGCAAAGAGGGAATCGCAGTGGCGGCGGGTCTGGCGCTAGGGTTGATGAAGAGTATGGTTAGATTTTTGAGTTTGGGGGTGCGAGAGAGAGGTAGAGAAGATGAACATGATCCTTTTGATAATTTTGGGGGTTTTTTATTCTTTTTTTAATTTTTTAAATCAAGCTAGGGTTTGGATAGAGGCTAGGGTTTTGGATTATTATTTTTTGAATAAAAGAGCAGGAGTTTAGCTCTGGTATCAAAATTGATGTGGGATCAAAGGCTAAAATTTGGATTGGGGATATGAACATGGATCACAACTCCGTTTTAGGCTTTACCACTTGTTGATTCAATCAATTAGATCAAACCAATATCAAAACATAATTTTTTTTACTAAATCTTCATTGCTTTATTTATTGAGTTGGGCCCTTTAAATATGCTTAATCTAACTACAAGTTTCAACCCACTTCTGATGTGGGACTAAATGAAAAACAACAAAAACAAATACAATACTGAAAATAAACATGACCAAGTAGACTCAATCTCAAGCCTAAATACTGGCTCAAATGAAGTCCAAATGGACTCAAACGAAAATCAAACACAACTATGACATGTGGACTAAACAATTGTTTGGTAAAATCAAAATAAACAATACCAAGTACATTTCAAAACTAAAACCAAAGATGGATCGATGCAACACGGCGGCGGCGACGCTGATAGGTGTGAGAAGAAGTCGGTATGATGTCCCCATAAATACGCTTTCTCATTGAGGAAGAAATGAGGTATACCATTGGAACGATGTACTTGTTTAAGTATGTTTAACTTAAGATTTTGTTGGATTTTCTGTGTCATCACTTTTGTTGGGTACTGGATTGGAAAAAAAGCAGCAATATATTGGTACTAAAAAACAACTTACATAATAATATGCTCTGAATTATCGGGTGGCTTTGTGATTCCTGTTTTCCTATTGAACGATTCAGAAAACTATTATGGACTTTTTAAGTCGCAATGTTGGTTTAACATAATCTCTTCCTATTGATCAATGTTTCTGTGCTGTCAGGATCTTCCCCGTGGAAGATCATTAAAGTGGTCTTTAAGTACATGTCATTCCTCTTCTTTCTAATACAGTGGTGCATGTTTTGATGTGGATGTTGTTTAACAATACCTTTCTGTATATCAAATCATTTCAACGTGCTCACTGTTGTAATAGTCAGCACGTCAGCTTAACGGAGAAACCCATCTGTGTGTGCATGCGCATACACATAAATATAAAAATGATCCAGTGCATTATTCTTCAGTCTTCTTCCTCACTAATTTTTTTAGTACGTCACTGATTGAAGATTTTGAACTTCTATGATATGCAAGGAATGCGTGGCAGAAACTGGGTGCCATGCCTCCAGAAGAAGCAATGGAGAAGTATATTGCAATTGTGAGTGAGCTTTATCCATCCTGGGCAGATGGTGCCGCTAGTGTGAGTACTCAATCATCAATCTTCCAATTCACCTAGAGTTTTTTCTGCTGTTAGAATGTTGCAAGGGCTCTCTAGCATCCATTTGATTTTTCTTCTATCCACATGGCAATTTTATTAGAAAAACAAAGATGAAGGTACTAGTGATTCTGGTAAAGCTGCAAAAGGACCAATGGGCCCAGTTTTCAGCAGTTTTGCTCATGAAGAAGAGTCAGACAATGATTTGTAAGGTTCTTAACTACAACCGGATTATTTCTAGAGTATGCAAGTGAAGTATTTGGAACAGTGCAACTATTGTTTTCTTTCAGATAATTACTAATTTTCCTTTGGCTGCCATGTCAGGTCATGAACTCATGATGCTTTACTAGAAATTGTTTTTTTCCTTTCATGTTTTAGGATACTTCATGCCTTTGAATAAAATTGAGTCCTTTCTATTTTCAGCTGTAGGTTACTCTTGTCTCAAATTTTAATTTTCATTAATAATTTAGTTTCTCTCCATGAAGCAATGCTATATGATGACTATTTTGAGAGGTCGATGTGCTGTTACATGCACACACATGACATCTAAATATTCATGTTTCTTCCTGCAGTATATGAACTATCTTAGCAAATGCTATAGGCATACAATCGCTGTATGCTACTTCTCTAATACCTTAATTTTGAACCCATACCTAGAGATTGTTGTTTCTTTTAATCTTAATCGACCATATCCTCGGTTGGGTGTATAAAAATGACTATTGAACTGCAATGTACAAATTAATTCTTTGTTTGAGATCCTAGTATCAGTTCAATGCTTATGACATCACACTTTTTAGGTAAAGACACTCATATCAATATATGAGAAGAATGTCATCTCTTTGAAATTTTGCATATAGAACCTTATTGTAACGACAAATGCCAATACCTGCAAAAAACAAGAAGTACAACTAGGTTGCAATTATGTCTATCAAAATAACGTATAGTTCCCTTGTTACAGTGGTGATACATCCTCTTTTCTTCTATCATTTATTTGGTCATTAAATTGATATTTGAACTCTTGTTTGTAGAAAGCTGGATGCCATACATGCTTGTGCCAGAGAAGGAGAAGTTGATAACTTAGTCAGACATATTGAAAATGGTGTACCGGTGAATTCGAGAGGTTTGACCTTTCTATTTAATTCCCACAACTTTCTTACATTGCTTGCTTTATACTTTCATTTGTTTCACATCTAGAGTTACTATCAGTTATGTAGTATCATTATATAGTAATCTTTTATGAGGATCGCCCAGCTGGGTTTGATGATTGAGTCTTAGTCCATCTTCTTTGTGATTGTTATACAACTCTCTTATTTAGATTGTAGATTAGGCTTTTCTGGCTTCTCTTTGCAATTATCTATTGGAATAATTTTGTTATATTGCTTAGGCGGATTGCTTCTGTAAAGAGACTAATGCTGGATGGAATTTAATTCAGAATTGCCATTAGTTTGTTTTCTTTACTTTTGTTAGAATATAGAAGCTTATTTCTAAATCTTCATTACAACTTCTTAAGTTTTTGTGCAGTGGGACTATAAGATGGTATTAGGGCCACCCAGTTCAAAGCCAGCTTGCCTTGTGCTCAGAGCAGATTTAAAACAAAGAATACCGCCACACAAAGCCAATGTGTCAGCCCAAAAAAAGATCCCTCAACCTGCAGAGGAGTGTTATAATATAAAAATATATCGCTCGACTCGCACCACAACTTTAATGTTTTGTGTAGTAGCATGGACTTTAAGAGGTTCAATTGGTGAATCTCTACTTTTGTTCTTTCTTAGTACTTTTGAATAATAAGCAGAGTTTGAACAAGTTTCAGATTAGACTATACTCTAGTCCCAATTTAGTTTAGACTTTAGGAGATCTAGAGTCAATCTAATTCCTTGTGCAGTGAGACTATAAGATGGTATTAGGGCCACCCAGTTCAAAGCCAGCTTTCCCTGTGTTCAGAGCAGATTTAAAAAAAAAGAATATCGCCGCACAAAACCGATGTTTCAGCCCAAAAAAAAGATCCCTCAACCTGCAGAGGAGTGTTATAATATAAAAGTATATCGCTCGACTCTCACCACAACTTTAATGTTTTGTGTAATAGCAGGGACTTTAAGAGGTTCAATTGGTGAATCTCTACTTTTTGTTCTTTCTTAGTACTTTTGAATAATAAGCAGAGTTTAAATAAGTTTCAGATTAGATTATACTCAAGTCCCAAATTAGTTTAGACTTTAGAAGATCTAGAGTCAATTTAATCCCTTGTGCTGTGATTACCAAAATTATTTCAGGTAGATAAGGTTTTCTAGATTTTCTCAGATCTTTAATATGTACCTTGACTTATTCTTATTTACAATTCAAGCAGTCATTGGACAATTAGATGGCCCAATTGCATTGGAACCATGACCTCTCTGTGATGTTCAATCAAGTCACAGTATGCAGTTCCATTTTTTTTGGTAAAGTTTACCTGTACTGCATCAAAGGAGGGAAATGGGAACCATTTTTTCTTTTATTTTGTGATTTTCCCAGTTTATCGTAATCACTTTGATAACCATCCACTAGAAAGAAAGCATCCAAAACTAGATGACAATTACTAATAAACTAATTAGTATTTGCTGTATATTTTGGGATAGATATTCAATACATCTTAAAATAATGCTTGGTTCGCATCAGCAGATTGGAGGACAAATTAGTTTTAGAAAAACCATGCTGTTTTCTATGTTTGTTAGGTGGATTTGTCAATTGGGAGTCTTTGTCTGTTTTCATCAGTTTGCCGCCTACTTAATATAAAATCTCAAAATTATTTATTTTTTAGCTTCAGTCATTTTAAAATTAATAGATTGCCTTTATGTAGTTTATATTGTGTGCATACACGTTTGGCTGAGAAGTTAAAAACAGGCATAACCAATACATAACTTCCCGTGAATGTAATTGGATGCCCTTAAATGAAGTTGAATATGTGGAATGCAAACCATTGTGTAATGTACCACAAATATAAGAAGGGGAACAGATAGATGTTTTGGCTCTGCCTAAGTGAAATTGAGATGATGGATTGTTGAGTGAGAAAGAGAGTCCGTAACTCATGGTGTTCGGATTAAGAAAAGAGTCCCCCCCCCCCCACCCCACGTTGGGGCGACTGATATAAGGGAGCCATCAGTTGACTAATGAGAGGCCTTGCAATTCTAGTTTGATGTTGGAGTCTCTCAGAATGGAAAAGTTGCATGTGAATTGTTATCTACACCAAATACTCCCTTACACTTAGGAAGGTAATCTTGAATGGAGGGATCATAATTGGTATGACCACAACCCAAAGGAGGCGTATAGAGTTGTTATGGGATTGAAAGGGAACTGGAATGAAGTTTTCTTGTCAAATTGTTACTGGAGGTAGGACTCTAGCAGAAGTTGAAAATAGGTATAACCAATACGTAACTTCCCGTGAATATAACTGGATGCCCTTAAAAATGAAGTTGATATGTGGAATACAAACCAATGTGTAATGTGCCACAAATGTAAGAAGGGGAACTGAAGGATGTTTTGGCTCTGCCTAAGTGAAACTAAGATGATGGATTGTTGAGTGAGAAAGAGAATCGTAGCTCATGGTGTTCGGATTAAGAAAAGAGTTTCCCCCTCCTTTTTAATAACATTGATTGGGCGACTGATATAAAATGGGAGCTATCGGTTGACTAATGACTAATGAGAGGCCTTCCAATTCTAGTTTGATGTTGGAGTCTCAGAATGGAAGTTGCATGTGAAATGTTATCTACACCAAATACTCCCTTACACTTGGGAATGCTCTTCTTAGTGATGTTTAAAGCTGAATTTTAGGTGTCACTTGGAGAAGTCACTAAGAGTCACTCTGAATTCTAGTTTGATCTAGGAGTCACTCGAAGTGGAAGTTGTATATGAAATGCTGTCTACACCAAATACATCCTTACACTTAGGAAGGTAATCTTTATTGGAGGGATCATAATTGGTATGTCCGCAGCCCAAAGGAGGCGTATACAGTCATCGTGGAATTGAATGGAAACTCTAGTGAAGTTTGCTCATTGCGTTATTACTGAAGGCAGCACAATGGCAGCTGTTAACAAGTCAAATTGTTCTCTTGAATGATGTCATAGAACTGAATTCTTAACTGATACTAACAATCTAGAAGTTTGAGCTGGTCATCATTACCAATACTTGTAATCATGTTTCTTTCTTTCTTTGTTTTTAAAAAAAAAAAAATTCATCTGTGTTTTTTTCTTTGTCCCCCCCCCAAACCACACAAACACACACACACACACGCGCACGCACACACACAAAAGGTGGTGGTGGTGATGGGTTGTGGAGGGGGTTTCCAAGTTAGCACACCTGATATATGAAGGGAAGTATACCACCCCCACCCCACCCCCCACCAAAAAAAGAAAAAAAGAAAAAAAAACAGAGAAGTGTGTTTATGGATGGAGCACACAAACAGAGAAAAGTCGTGGAAAGAAAAAACTTAGGTTAGCTTAAAGACCCTCACAAAGCCGTGTCCCAAATGGTTGCATTGTGCACTGTTCTGTTCATTTAGAAAGTATTCTATTTGGTGCATGTTACATAGAGATGAAATTGAACTTTCAGATCCAACTAAGAATCAGCCAGTGATTTGTATCAGTTGTTTGACTGGACCGCCTGGCTGTTGGTCCTTTCACTACCTTCAGGAGTAGGAACGACAGTTTTTGCTTTGTATTAGAACATGACCTGTGAATGCTCATGATTGTGATAATCTGCTAAGATGCTTTGATTAGATTGATACCACTAAGTAAAACACTGAAGTGCTGATATCTCTCCTACAATCTGCTGATGCTTCATGCTGCTCTCCCGTGTTCGTCTTTGTTTATTTTGCTGTTCTGTTTCTGCCTTTCCGTTCAATATATCAGCTATAAACAGAGGGATGAGCAGGAAAAACTGTCTTTTTCTGTTATCTATAATGATATTTGTTTTTGGTTATTATTATCGGCCTTTCACATGCTCTGCTTGGTATTGGTTGCAGATAGTGAAGGGAGGACACCTTTGCATTGGGCTGTAGACCGTGGCCATTTTAATGTCGTGGAGGTACTTCTGAACAGGAATGCAGATGTTAATGCCAAGGTAATGCAATTTACTATTACAGTAATCTATAGATCTGTAGACTATAGCCGTGTCTTTTAAATGATTGGTAAATATATGTGGGTGGAAGTGATAAAAGTGATGGGCATACTTCTAGCTTAACAATGTTTTGTCTACAACATATTTAGTATAACTTCGTAGCAATAGGATGTTGGTGGTCTGGCCTTAATGAGTACTTTGTCTCTTATAAACACATCAAACACTATTAGTTGCGCTGAATATAAATAGCTATTCAGATAACTGATGTAAATATACTGTATGTTTTTAAATCTAGAACTCTCGACTAAATTCGAATTCGAACAATGTTTTGGTGTCAGATGGAAAAACATGCTCAATGTTGCTGCGCACAAAGACATGGGGTAGATTCATTACTTTTGTTGCTTTATCATATTGTTAAAACACTCTTTAGGGAATAGCTCATCTCGCTGGAATACTACTTTGAAAACTCACATATGCAAAAGTTATGGCTTCCAAATAGGGCAAGGACAGATTCTAGAACTCAGTGAATGCCAGTCAGTTTGAGGTTGTGAACTCAAATCCAAATTAGTTATTTCTCCCAAGTCCATAGACAAGTTGATCAATATACTGACAAGTCAATTGGCTGAAGATCTACAATAGAAGCAGCAGCTGTTGAAGCTTTCAGAGAGATGATGCGAGTTTCCGTATGAAATGCATGATATTTAGGAAGATGACAAATGCGCTGAAACCATTGGAAGCTTCCATGTATGAGTTGATCAGGCAGATGGAAAAACTTAATAATTGGTTGGATGTAAGAGTGCCTAACTCACACCATCTTCCACAGAACGCCCTTGCCATAGTCCACAGGGAGCGCTCAATATGATAGTCATCTGAGAAACAATGGTTCTAATGGTAACCAAGCACCATATGTGAGCTATAAGGATTTACAACGGCTAAGTGGTCATAATTACAGCCATGGAATCAGTTACCGGTCCAATTGGCCAGTGACTGATTATTCGGGACATTACCTAATTACTTCCTGGCGAATCTTCTTATTCAACTAGGAGTAGTTGTAATGAGTATGGGCCTAGAGGACCAGGTCTTCCATCTGATCCTTTAGCTCAGGCGGCGTGACAAATGCGACACTCTATGTTCATTAGATGCGAATGTGGTCAATCAGACTTCACAATAATCGAGCTATAATTTGCAACAGATGGCTTTGACTTGGGGACAAACCTTGCCGACTGTGGCCAACCAAAATTCTTTAAGGGGGCATGGGGCTGATGACTCACAATGGGCTTTTGCACTGCGGCGAATCAAGGAAGTTAGGCCATTCCACCAATAAGTTAGCTACCACCATGCAAGTGTTGTTAGGCAAGGTCATATAACAGTCCCCGACATTACTAGGCTCAACAATGTCATGCCCCAGGCTTTGAAAAATAATTGTGATTATTGCTGGCAAAGTTTAGGGAATGTCTGTAAATACTGCTTAGTTGATCACCCAATGAGGCCAAATGCATTCAAGATATGGGCTCACTCTGCATGTAAACCTCAATGCCAACTCCATTCAAAACCTAAATATGGGGCTATAAACCACAATGTCTGGCTTCGGCTAGGGTGCAAACTACTGACATTGGAAAACCAAAATGTCCCGAATGTGGGTTAACCCCCCATCGGGTTATAATTCAGCTCATCAAGGAAGTGAGGAAATTCCACTGGTAAATCCAGCTATCATCACCATGCATGTCTGGTTCCGTGCAGGGTCATTATTTTTATGCCCAACTTCAGTATACTGTACAATATGCCACAACCCAGGCTTCAGCAAACAATAACGATTATTGTCAGGCTAATCTATGGAATGGCTACAATATCTCTGACATGAATTGGCAAATTGGGCTAAATTGCAGTGTAGATGATATACACCCAGACTCGTTCGAACCTTAGGGCTTGTTTGGTTTGCTGCAAGTGGGCTGCAAGTGCAAAACCTACTTGTAACAAAATGATTTTACTTTATTTGTTTGAAATTGGAATGCAGAGCCCACTTGCAAATCAAACAGTTAATTTTGTAGCCCACTCTTGCAGACTCATTTGCAATTTTGTGGTCCGCTTGCAGGCCCACTTACAAAGCCAACTTGCAGGCCAATTTGCAATTTTGTTATTAATAGGTTGATTTTTTTAATTTTTTGACTATTTTTAATTATTATATTAATCTTTTTTATTAGATTAATATTTTTATTATTAGATTAATCTTTTATTGTTAGATTATTCTTTTATTAGATTAAATTTTTTATTAGATTAATATTTTTTATTAGATTAATCTTTTTATTAGATCAATGTTTTTATTATTAGGTTATTTTTTTATTTGATTAATTTTTTAATTATTAGATTAATTTTTTTAATAGATTAATTTTTTATTAGATTAATTTTTATTTGATTAAATATTTTTTAATTATTAGATTAATCTTTTTTATTTAATTAATCTATTTTAATAGATTAAAGTTTTTTATTAGATTAATATTTTTTATTATTAGATTAATCTTTTTTTAATATTAGATTAATCTTTTTTATTAGATTAATCTTTTTATTACATTAATATTTTTTATTTACATCTTATTATGTAAGGGTTTTGTTTTAAATTTAATTACTTGAAATTATACTTATATCTTGTGAGCTCACAATCAAATAATGAAAATTGAATTCCCATTTTACTTTACAGTTATACCAAACACTACATTTAACAGTATATTTTTCCACTTATATCTTCACATTACCAACCAAGCACTTGAAAATTTACTTAACACAAAATTTTTTTTATAACTGCAAAATTTTATCACTTACAGCTTGCACTTGCGGCCGCTTGCTGGCAACCAAACAATCCCTTAATGCAAACTCCAATATGAAACCTCAACTAAGGCTATCTCTTTAAAACGTTAACTTATATGTGGCCCTATCCTGAGAGATATAACCATTGCCTAAGAATTTCCTGGAGGGTTTGAAACTTCGAGATGCCTGATTCTTTTTAGCTTGTTCTGATGAGAGGATGGACAAACCACTGAGACAAGGCAAGTAAAACTTTGTATTCTAATGCAGTAGTCAATGCTGTTAACTGTATTGATGTGTAATTTCTGGTCATGTATTTTAAATGGAACAACAACCTAGCAAAATAGTTAGTGGACAGAGTTTTCGGGTAGCATGGTAGTGCAGATGTCCTTCAGTTTTATGTGGGAACAGATACCGTCATAAATGTGAAACTAAATGGAGGTCAGTGGGAATTTAGATGCAGCCTCTTTTCTAAAGAAAAAAAATTCTTTTAGTGCAATTGTGTGTCAGCTACCTAGCTTGTATGAGAGTTATAGAGAGAGGGTTGTAGACTTGAGACAGCCATCACAGGAACTTGGGTCCTGATGACAAGTCTAATTGCATCATCTACTTAGTGTGGTGACATAACTCTGTAGCTTAAGTACTCTGATGGGAATTATTGCCACTTGCCGGAGATTCCACAGAACGCAGTTACCTTGAATATTCTGTTTAAGCATGCATAACTATCAACACTCACTTCCGCGCAATGTTCTTCTCTTTTCATTGACTTGTATCAATGAATGCATCCTGACATCAGTTCAGCTGGCAGTTTGTCCATGAACTCTCTTCGATGCAGTTTTGTTCCGGCAATGGATTATTTTGCGCTGCTATACCTAATGCATCTCCTCTACACCTGTAACCATCTCACCGTTTATCATTATATAGGATAACGAAGGCCAGACGCCATTGCATTATGCGGCTGTTTGCGACAGAGAGGCTATCGCTGAGTTGCTTGTCAAACACAATGCCGACACTGATTTGAAGGATGAGGATGGTAACTCCCCAGGTGATCTCTGCAGTTCTTCATGGGCTTTTATATCATCTGCCAGGTGAACGAAATTTACACGGAGTGACACTGAAAATTTACAGATTTCACCTAATATATCATGACATTATATGTGAAGAACTAATCTAAGGTGAGAAATATTGTACTGGGTCTTAGCTCACCATTTAGTTCTGAGAGCTTGTGCTTATGCAACAGGTTGAAATTTTAGTTGGCCCATTTCTTGTGGCTTAGCTTGTTATGATTTCTAGTATGATTGTCTAATAGTGTTTATGAAATCATTATGATTGTTTTGGTGGCAATTTAAGAGTCAGTGTGACTATATGACAGGTAACGTGACAGTTAAGTTGAAGGCACGCCACACGACACTATATATATATATATATATATATATATATATAGAGAGAGAGAGAGAGAGAGAGAGAGAGAGAGAGAGAGAGACTTGTGTCCTTACAAAAAGATTTGAGGCCGAATTCTTCCAACTCAAATACAACTCTCAGACATTTGAATATAAGATTCACTTCGTTGAATTTGATTTATATTATTTTAAATATCTATAAACTAAAAATTAAGTATTTTAAATATTTTTTGTGCATTGACCAACCGGTACAAAATGGACAACCGAAAGTAGTGAGTTGGTTAGATTTATATCTTAGACATACAAGTTCTCGATCCGGCCACTTGATCATGATCTAAACGTTTAAAAATTCCTACAAACCAATTTTGTTAGGTTTCAACTGTTTTACACCGTTTAACTAACCAACTCACTATTTAAGCTGTCTGTTTTTCTCTTACTGGATGCATGGGCAAAATGTATTTAAAATACTTGATTTTTGGTTTATAAATACTTGAAATAATATAGATCAATTTCAACGGAATGGATCTTGTATTCGGATGATGTATGATTGTATTTGAGTAGGAAGGATTTGGCTCGCATCCTTCTGGAACTATACAAGTCTATCTCTCTCTCTCTCTCTCTCTCTCTTTCTCTATATATATATATATATATATATATATATATATATATATATATATATATATATATATATATATGAGAAAAATGTATATCAGCCCGCGGGCTGAGAGTACTCTCTCAGCCTGCGGTGACGTGGCTCGATTTGTCACCTCACTGACTTGCGGCCCGCTTTTATGGAGAAGTTAAATTACCAAATACCCCTTATGATAACTTTTCCTTATTGTTTATTATTATTTTTCCCCCCTTTTATTTTGCCGCTCTTTATAGGATATAAATTAATTTTCGCCTTATTTCTTTACCTCTTTTTTAAAAGATGTAGTTTCTCCTTTTCAGCCTGGGATAAATTTTTTTTTGAAAATATAAAATCTTTTCAGATGAATGTTTTCAGCCTGCGATAAAATTCTACTTTATAGTTTAATTTTTTTGTATATAATGTAGTCAGAGTCTTTGGTCGCATTGTACATTTAAACTGCGACCTTAGTCAAAGTCTTTGGTCGCAGTGTACATGGTGAAATGCGACCAAGGTCGCAGTGTTGTTATTGATGAAGATGGCCAGCAACTGCAATTTAGGGTTGCATTACATGGACTGCGACTTAGGTCGCAATACCCAAGGTCGCAGTGTTGTTTTATTAAGTGGTGAAATGCGACTTTGGTCGCAGTACGTTAAGTAAGTGTTGTTTTATTAAGTGTTGTTTTTTGAATTAAGTCATTTTTTGAATCTAAATGAAAAATGAAAAGTTGTCTGTTGTGTGATGCGACTTGGAGTCAGTCCGTGAGACGCGACCTGTTATAAAGATTTTATGAGATCTTTTAACGTCAAGTCTATGTTGACGAACCCCGCACCATTCGTTGTTTCCCGAAGCGGTTGTCCACCCGTCGGTTCTTCATTGGGTTTAGGCGTTAATGTCTTTTAATGCCAAACCGGCGCTGGCGGTTGGAGACCATTAATGCCGACGATTCTGATTAATGAACCATTAATTATAGTTATTATGGGCTGCCTATAAATAGGGCTCACGCTCTCCCTTTAACAGTCCATAATTAGACTGTTTTGTTTCGAGAGCAATTGCTCTGAGAATTTCCGTCTTCTTCAGAGTCTCTAACAGGGGCCTGCCTCCATGGATGAAGATGACCCTATTGACGAAATTGATCGATGTTCGTCCACAAGGGAAGAAGTCATAGACCTCATCGTCCACAAGGGAAGAAGTCATGGTCCTCGTCGTTCACAAGGGAAGAAGTCATGATCCCTGACGAGGACTTAATCCTCACCGAGATCTGCTCTGACTTGATGCACCAGTCAAGCTTGCTGGTAACGGATGGTCAGAGTGGGTATGGCGGCGGGGGATGTGGTGGGTAGCATTCCCTGTGAGGTCTAAAAACCTCCTCTCTTACCCCAGAAGTGACATCGAGGAAACTCCATGCTCACTGGATAACCTTCTGGTGAAGAGATGTTCATAAACGAAAGATTCTGCTGCCACCAGACCTCCAGGAGAAGATTGCTCTTAGTAGTCAACAAGGGCTCTTCTTGGCTCTTTTGATGTTTTGTCTTCTTGGATACTTTGATGTTTAGTCTTCTTGGATTTTTTTGATGTTTTAGTCTTCTTTTGTACTGCTGTATTTGTAACACTCAGTCTTATTGTATAAGAGATCGTTTTGTATCATTTGCACATGCCTGGAGATAAATGCCTGGACATAAATAAAAAGCATATTTGTTTTTTTTAATAAACTACGAACTTTTTCGCAGCCATGCATTGCAAACAAAACAACTATGATCATAGATGACACTGCGACCAAGGTCGCAGAAGATACATTGCAAACAGTAAGTACTGTGACCAGGGTCGACAGTGCGACCAAAGACTGCGACTAAGCAACTGTTGCGGTGACGTGTCACATCGTCGCAGTGTTGTTGTTGATTAAGACTAAAAACCAGCAATAGCGACCAAGATTGGAGATTATTTTTTTAAGACTGGGGCCATCAACTGCGACCAAAGTCGCAGTGTTGTTGTTGATTATTTATAAAGAACACCAACTGCGACCAAGATCGCAGTGATTTTGTTGATTAAGAGTAAAGAACAGCAACTGCGACCAAGGTCGCAGTGTATTTATTAAGTTTGCGACCAGCAACTGCAACCAATGTCGCAACCTTTCATTTTAAAAATTTTTAAGGGTGAAGTAATATAATTATTAACTGCGACCAAGGTCGCAGTGTTGTTATTGATAAAGATGGTCGCTGTGTACATGGTTAAATGCGACCAAGGTCGCAGTGTTGTTGTTGATAAAGATGGCCAGCAACTGCAGTCTTAGGTTGCTTTACATGGACTGCGACTTTGGTCGCAGTACGTTAAGTAAGTGTTTTCCTTTAGATTAACATACATAGCGACCAAGGTCACCGTGTTCTTGTTTTATTAAGTGTTGTTTTGTATTAAGTCATTTTTTTGAATGTAAATGAAAAATGAAAAGTTGTCTGTTGTCTGATGCGACTTGGACCGACTCCGTGAGACGCGACCTGTCATAAAGATTTTATGAGATCTTTTTAACGTCAAGTCTACGTTGATGAACCCGCACCATTCGCTGTTTCCCGAAGCTGTTATTATGGGCTGCCCATAAATAGGGCTCACCCTCTCCCTTTAACAGCCCATAATTAGACTGTGTTCATTTGAGAGCAATTGCTCTGAGAATTTCCGCCTTCTTCAGAGTCTCTAACAGGGGCCTGCCTCCATGGATGAAGATGACCCAGAGCTTGATTGTCCTTTTTCAGGTTCGCTGGGCCTGTGGGAGAATATTTTGGCCGGTGAACTTGTTCGATATTCGTCCACAAGGGAAGAAGTCATGGTCCTCGACGTCCACAGTTTTTTAGTACACGTGGACGTCAATAACACCACTGCTCTTATTCAACAAGGGCTCTTTTGATGTTTAGTCTTCTTGGTTCTTTTGATGTTTAGTCTTCTTTGTACTGCTATATTGTAACACTCAATCTTATTGTATAAGAGATCGTTTTGTATCATTTTTACATGCCTGGAGATAAATGCCTGGACATAAATAAAAAGACCTCAATAACAACACTTCTCTTAGTCAACAATGGCTCTTTTTGATGTTTAGTTTTCTTTCTACTGCTATATTGTAACACTCAATCTTATTGTATAAGAGATCGTTTTTTTTTATCATTTTCACATGCCTGGAGATAAATGCGTGAAAATAAATAAAAAACATATTTGTTTTTTAATAAACTACGACCTTTGGTCGCAGTCATGCATTGCAAACAAAACAACTTGGATCAGAGACCACGCTGCGACCAAGGTCGCATAAGACTACAGTGCAAACAGAAACAACTGCGACCAGGGTCGACATTGCGACCAAAAAACTGTGACCAAGGTTGCAGATTATTTTTTTTAAGACTGCGTTCATCAACTGCGACCAAAGTCGCAGTGTTGTTGATTATTTATAAATACCACCAACTGCGACCAAGGTCGACATTTCAGTGATGTTGTTGATTAAGAGTAAAGATCAGCAACTGTGACCAAGTTCGCTGTGTATTTTATTACGACTAAATACCAACAACTGCGATCAAGGTCGCAGTTTATATTATAAAGACTACGGTCAGAAACTGCGACCAAGGTAGCAGTGTTGTTGATTAAGATTAAAGGCCAGCGACTGCGACCTTGGTCGCATTGTATTTATTAAGTCTGCGTCCATGGTCGCAGTATTTCAACCAAAACATAGTAGTAAAAAATGTAATTCACACAAATAACTTTAGAAAACAAATTTATATATATTTAAAAAGAAAAACAAAATACAATTTTTTAACTTCTAATCGTCGTCATCACCATAGTAATCAGATTCGTCGTCAAGAGTCATGCTTTTGTCTTCTGTATCGCTTTCGTCTTCTGTCTCTTCCTCCTCTTCAGGTACAGTCTCATCGTCGCTTTCTTCCTCTTCATGTTTGTGTTTTGGTTCATCAATGAACTCCCAGAAAGGGTGGTCTGTATCAAGCTCAGATTCTGACCCATAGCGAGACATTGTTTCAGAACTAAACATAAAATCATCATTTGATGATTGGCTTCTTTCCGGTGAAGACGGTGGTGATGGTGAAGACATTTTTTGAATGTATTTTCGGAACAGTGAGAGTAACGAGTTTGAGCAAAAAATAACTTAGTATGTTTTTAATCCTTTGCTCATGACCCTTTATATGTATTTAATCCCGGAATTCCAAAAGGTTTAAGCTCTCGGACCACGTGAATATCTCTCAAATATATTTTCTATCTTTTCCCAAAAATTGTATACTTCCTAGGTGACTGTTCAGTTATCCAAAACAGTTTAAAAGTTAATACACTATAACTTTAAATTACTTTGAACTCCAAAACAGTACATTATTGCGACCAAAGTCGCATTGGGAACTGATAAATGATTAACTGCGACCATAAATTGCATCCGTAGTAGGGTTGCGACTATGGTCGCAGTGTTTAAGAGCAGCAGTCGCAGTTTGGATATTTAATTAAAAGAGCTTATAAGTTAATATAGTGAGAAAGAGACCTTACAAAAAAAATAGAATTAAAAGCTTTTAAAAGAAGACAAAATATAATTGAATATCAGAAGATCAGGAAATCCTAATCCTCGTCATTATCACCATCATAAGCAGATTCATCGTCTTCATTCTTCTGCTCTTCCTCTTCATCACTTATTTCCTCATCATCTTGAGGTTTTTTTGTTTCACCGATGAACTCCCAGAATGGATCGTCTCTATCAAGCTCTTCGTCTGACCCGTTGCTAGGAAGCGAGCCTACAGCATCAGAGGACATGCTTTCATCAAGCATGTCTCCGTCAAGTGGCAGAGGAATAATGTCTTCTTCACTAACGCACATGAAAAATTCATTATCATCATGAATAGAAGGATCAGTTAATACATTATTTGATGTAGTGAGATAGTCAAAAGGAGTGAAGTCCAGACTGGTATTAGATTCACTAGAATATCCTAAAGACAAAGGACCGGTGGGGGATTGATTGAAGTTGAATTCTGAGTGTTCAGAGGAAGAAGATGGGGAAGACATGATTCAAGAATGAATTTTTTTTTTAAAGTTTTTGAAATCAAATTGAAAAGGAAGAGCAAAATTATAGTTTTTTTAGGTATGAGGTAATATATTAGTTACAAGCATTATATAAAGGTCAATATTGTGGAAGAACATGAATAGTAATAATAATTGTTACAGGTGAGGGTTGAGTATGGTAGGAAGTGGTAAAAAAAACTAAATATTTAATTGAAGATTTATTGCTGGAGAATCCGAAGTACAAATTAACTTTTTATAGAATTGTTTGGCTATATCTTTAGATTACGTATGGTGCACATCTTTCCTTTCTCGAGATTAACATTAGTGCATCTCTTTTTTTCTAGACTGGTGTTGTATCACGGTAGATATAATATTAATTAATTCTTTTACATAAGGCATGAGAAAGAAGATTGCGAATTTGGTCGCAGTACCGAAGGAGGTCGCATTGCTATGCGATAGCATTTTTTGTCTTGTATTCTTTATTCTGTATTAAGTCTGCGACTATGGAATGTTTTTTTACTTTTGAATGCTAGAAGGTACAGTCGCAGTCTTTTCGTCGCAGTGTCGCAGTGTCGTTGGTCGCAGTGTCGACCCTAGGAAGTTTAACAGTTTAAAAGTCGCAGTCGTCATTTAAAAGGGGTATTTTTGTCATTTTGATTCACGATTGTTTAGGCGGGATTTTTTGATTTTTTGTGGCGCCCACACTCTGCGACCGATGTGTGGCCTATATTCAGCCACGTCCCGCAGGCTGAGAAACTCTCTCAGCCCGCAGGCTGAGGTACAGTAAGCCCTATATATATATATATATATATATATATATATATATATATATATATATATATATATATATATATCCATTTTGTGCCTACTTGATGGATGAGAAAAAAGTATCCAAAATATATGATTTTTAGTTATTTGAAATAATGTAGATCAGCTTCAACGGAGTGGATCTTGCATTCGGATGTCGTAGGGTTGTATTTGAGTGGGAATGATTCGGCCTCGAATCCTTCGAAATGACACAAGTCTCTCTATAGATATATAGATAGAGAGAAAGACTTGTGTCATTCTGAAAAGATTCAAGACCGTTTATGACCGACCTGGAAGGATTCAAGCTGGACAGAAAGGCTAGGCGCATGAGCGGATCGTTGCGGGAGTGGATCTTGTCTTGAAAGTGCCTGATGTGCTGAAGCAGGTCACTCATTTCAGAATAGTAGTCAAAAGTTAGAGTTGCGAACTTCTTCTGGAATTCGCACTCTAGGATTTCTTCGAGGAGAAGGGAGTCAGAGACTCTGGTAGTGGCATGTTACGGTCCACTGCGGAGTTGCAGATTAGCTTCCTCGATCCGTCTTTGGATCAACTCGTCGAGGGCTCGGATGTCGGGAGATTCTTCGAGTTTCTCTGAGTCTGCGGTGATAAACTTCTGTTTGGAAATGAGGCGAATAAACCTCGTTGTCGGAGTAGTATTCGTGGAGGGGGGATGTTGATCTGGGCCGCCTCAAATTTGTGATGGGCCCATCAGTCCGAGTCTCTCCGATTCCAGACTCACTTTCCAGTTTCATTTGCTCCTGGACACTTAGGAGGGTGGCGATCTGCGTTGAAGCTGGTCACTGAGCTGTTTCAGCGCCTCCTGTTCATGGGTCTCTCTCTCGCGGTCGAAGGCTGCTTGCTCTCTGCCGTAATCTGATTGGGCTTGCTGCTCTTTCATTGCTCCTTTATGTCGGCAAGTATTTGAAGGATCTGACTTTCGAATAATAGTGTTGGTCAGAGGCTGGTGGTTACCTCCTCATATAAGGAGGAGTCAGTGTTCTCAGTAGTATAGGGCTGTTTGGTTAGGGGTGGAAGTGAGAAAGTAGTAATAGTTCTCTTTGAAACTTTGGAATTGGTTAGTGAGTTTTTCAGTGTTTGGATGTTGTTGGGAAGTGTGATTTGAAAAATGTTATGTTTTTTTCGGTGTTTGGATGGTAAAGTGAAAGTGAAAGTGGAAAAGTTGACCGCAAAATAATATTAATATAAAAATTAATAAAAAAATAAAAATTAGATTGTAATTAGAATGCAAGTGAAATTTACATGACCACAAAATTAACTGTTTTGAGCTACAACTTATTACAAATGAGATTTACATGACTACAAAATTAATTGTAGCACCATGGAAGTGAGAAAGTGATTGTATAAAAGGGAAAAGAGAAAAGGAAAAGGGGTTTCTTCATTTTCCTTTTCCGGTGTTTGGATAGATAGGAAAGTGAGCAATTATACTTCCCTATTTCCTTACTTCCACCCACTTTCTTGCAACGAAACACGCCCTATGCTGCTGATCATCAGCATGCGAGGGGACCGTGCCCCTAGCAGCAGCACTTTGACCTTGCCCTTTGATGAGACACCATTGTGGGTGATGATCTGCTTTCTCGAAGCCATCGACACTAAGAGAGAGGCTTTATCGAAAGTTTTGGGTTGGATGGAAAGGAGATCTGGAGTATGGACTCAGATCTCAATGCAAACACCAGTTTGTGGTGAATAAAATTGACTTACCGTGGATCAAACCAATCACAAACGATTTGAGATGCTCCTCGAATGGTATCTGTCTGAGCACACATTGGAAAAGGCACCTATCGGTTAGGAGCACCGGTGTGGTGCCGTCCTAAGACCCTCGGGCGTGAGAATCAATAGGTGGAATGAAAAAAAGGAATGGTAGAGGGTAACTGTCAGTGTAGTGAATGTAAGGATCGTGCAGAGGATGACTGCGGGTGTATTGGTGTGGTGTGTATGTGCTTTGAGAATTAGGGAAGCAATCTCCTTCTCTCAGGAGAAGGACCATATATACCTGATAAGGATGCCGGCGTAGAGGCGGAATTGATGGGCTGTTGTAACTGCACGATCTTCACGTGCTGAATTTGCTATAAAGGCTGTGATCATTGGCGCTGGTTGATGGGACTGCATGCCGAGAAATATGCCACTGCCTATAATTGCCCGCATTGATAGACGCGTTACACATTATGAACGTGAGAGAAGAAGGCGTTGCATGCGTATCGGCAGAGATCATGAACAATCTGTTATTGAAGCTTCAGCTTCGGAGTTAGGACCTCTGGGATAGGGAAGATTTCGGAGTGGTAAAGACCTCCAGAGGCAAAAGTCTCAGAATGGTAGAATCTGACTTCGGGATGGAAGGATCTTCAGGACGGAAGATGACTTCAGTAAAGTTGAATGTAGCAGAGGCTTCGGGATGGACTCTAAAAGAAGCTCTTGATAACTTGAACACGTGTCATCATACTGATGAGGTCAAATTTTGACTACTATAAATGCTCATTTTGAAAATTCACTCTCTGGGGGTGCCCATAAACAAAAGAAACCAAGTGACTCGATTTTTTTATTGCATCAGACAACCATAAAGTAAATGGTTGAAAGTGACAAGTTGTTTACTTTTACTATTTAGAGTAGGTAACTAAAACAAACAAAAAATAGTTTGCAAGATTTTAAAGCATAAACTATGATCCAATATTTGAAAATTTCAATTTGTATACTTCAAATTATGTTTAATAGATGTTTTTCGCTGCATATTTTACAGTTATTTGATGCATGAATAAAAAATTAAAAAAACTCAGTTGTTTAAATTTTTGCTTCTTCTTAGCAATTCAGATAATATATATCAATTTTAACGAAGTGGATTGTCAATATTAACCTCTATTGTTGAATTTCAATAAGAATATATTACATTCAAATCTTTTTAGACATAACTAAATATTTCTTCTCATATATTCATATATTTCTAGTTTATGAATCAACAGTTTGATATTTTAGTCTTTAAATATTTTAGAAGAGATGTGATAAGAATAAGCAATGAGCATCGAGCAATATGGATCGTCTAAATCTATCAAATGATTCCCTCTGGTGGATACCAATCTTCTCAGAGATTTGTTAACCTTGTCTCTGCTCACATTTTTTTCCCTTCTTTTTTACACAAAGTTTGAGACTCTTTCACGCAAATCAGACTACATGCATGACTAGAAACACGCTAAAAAACTGACAGTTCTGATGTCTCAAGTGGCTTGTTCCCTCTGAACAAAATTTACTCTTTATCATTTCTTAGTTTCCTTTTTCTTAACATGCTATATCATTTTACATTTTAGTTAAAGATATTATGCATTCCACAAGTAGTTTCATGATATGTTGGAGGAAACAAAAGCTATGTCGTTTACTCTTAAAGATATTATGCATTCCACAAGTAGTTTCATGATATGTTGGAGGAAACAAAAGCTATGTCGTTTACTATTCAATAAAAGAAGGGTTTTGTGCTTAACAATAAAGAGTAAAAGATGAGTGAAATGAGTAGTACATGTTTCAAGTGAGTACGATGAGGGGCAACAATCTCTCACATTTTGGAGAAGTTATAGCGGAAAATTGATAATTAAGAAAATCGAATGGCTCTTAAGCAAATGAAGGGAGCATTACCTATTCTCTTCAGGGTGAAATCTTCATCCATAAAGTACATCAAAATTGAAAAAGGAGAATTTTTAAGTAATATATATAAAAGACTTGTTTCAAAGTCTCTCTTTTAAATTTGTTCAAATTTTTGATCACACTCTTTTTTAAACTTCTTAAAATTTTATTCTTAAAATTTTAATTAAAGATGAATTACTTGAGTATTATTTGTCTATAAAAGATTCTTAAAATTTTCATCAAATATCAATTATTTGAGTATTATTTGTCAATTATTTTTTGAAAATAATGTGTAGAAAATAATGTGTCCGGAAGTCATAGAAAATGTTTTTCATTTTGTGTCCGGAAGTCATAGAAAATGTTTTTCATTTTGATTAGTAGCTGTTGTTTCATTATAAATATATTTAACGAGATATTTTTTTAAGTATCTATAAGGGCATATTTTTCTAAGATAAAAAATAGCAGACTCAATATGCTTAATATGAAAAAATTGGGTTACTAATTTTAACACGCTAAAACTTAGTTAACATTAAACAAACATTCTAGTAATTTAAAACGGTTACTAGCATTAGTTAAAGCTGTGTTTGGATGTCTAACAAAATCACAAAATTACGTGATTTTGTGTGGATTTGGACAGAGATTTCAAATTTCATGACAATCTTGCTAAGATGCATGCTTATTTTTCTATTTAAACTCGATAATTTTCAAATCAAACTTTAATATTTAGATTTGTATAACTTTTAGATCATCAAAAACTAAGAACATCTGAATTTTTTTAATTAAAAAATTCAAACGCAGCCTAAACAAATAAACACCGCAAGCAGATTTCACTGTCTGTTTATTGAGCTCATCTGTGCTCCATGTTAAAAGACCTATATTGATTGATACACCAAACATGATTAGCGAATAGCATATAAGAAAACAGAATAAACAGAATAAATGCAAAAAAATCAGATAGATTACATGAACAAAAGAGAGTATGCTTTGAACATTGTAAAACAGAATAAAGAACAAATAATTTCATTCCCCCAACAACAAAAAAGGGCTAAGAATGTTCAGGGGTTATCCGTAGAGATCAGAAATTGTATACTCCAGGGGTCTGCTGCGAGGGATCATCATCCCCTCTCTTTTCCCCTCTCTACACAGTCAACTACAAAAATAGAAGGTATCTCTAACCTTCTCCCTATTCTCTCTTGTGAGCTGTTCAATTTAAAGCTCGTCGTGCGAGTCATCGTCGTCGCTGCTCTCCGCTCCACCCCCCGGGGCACCGCCACTCCTCTGATAGACCGCCGAGATGATTGGGTTGCAGACTGCCTCGACCTCCTTGAGCTTCTCCTCGTAATCCTCCTTCTCGGCGCTCTGGTTGTCGTCGAGCCACTCCAAGGCCTCCTTCACGGCGGCCTCGACCTTCTCCTTCTCCTCGCTCTCGAGCTTCTCGGCGAGCTTGTCCTTGTCGCTGATGGTGTTCTTCATGTTGTAAATGTAGGTCTCCAGCTGGTTGCGGGCGTCAATCTTCTCCTTCACCTTCTTGTCTTCCTCTGCGAATTCTTCCGCCTCGCGAACCATGCGCTCAATCTCCTCCTGGCTCAGGCGGCCCTTCTCGTTGGTGATGGTGATCTTCTCTGACTTGCCTGTGCCCTTGTCTTCTGCCTTAACGTTCAGGATACCGTTGGCATCAACCTCGAATGTGACCTCGATTTGAGGAGTGCCCCTGTTACATGAAAAATAACTTTGTTTAGATCCCAAAAAAATAAAAAATAAAATAAAAACTAGATGCATAATAGGTTGAAGCAAAGTGTGAGGATACAAACCTGGGTGATGGAGGAATTCCAGAGAGATCAAACTTGCCAAGAAGCCTGCAGTCCTTTGTGAGACTCCTCTCACCCTCAAAGACCTGAGTCAACAAAATAATAACCATTAATTTCCCTTCAAAAAGGGTAAGGATTGCAGATGCAGGACAGTAATGATTCAAAAATTTAGAGGCAGATTTAAAATTAAATGGAAAACTTTGTTACCTGAATAGACACGGTGGTCTGCTGATCCTGGTAAGTGGTGAAGACCTGAGATTTCTTGGTTGGGATGACGGTGTTTCTGGGGATCAACTTGGTCATCACTCCACCGACAGTCTCGATACCAAGAGTAAGGGGTGCCACGTCCAAAAGAAGGATGTCTGCATTGAAATAGTAGTGAATCAGAATTGAGAGCTTGTGATTTAGAAAAGTTCAAGGAAATGTAATGAAAGGGAATAATATACCTTTGGTTTCTTCGCCACCCTCTCCACTGAGAATACTACCTTGGACAGCAGCACCATAGGCGACTGCCTCATCAGGGTTCACTCCCTTGTTTGGCTCCTTTCCTTCGAAGTAGTCCTTCAGAAGCTGCTGAACCTTGGGGATCCTAGTGCTTCCACCAACGAGAACAAGCTCGTCAATCTGGCTCTTTTGCAGTCCTGCGTCTTCCATTGCCTTCTTCACAGGTCCCATGGTCTTCCTGAAGAGGTCGTTGTTCAATTCTTCAAACCTGGCCCTGGTCAGCGGCTCAGAGAAGTCCAAGCCCTCATGGAGAGACTCAATCTCCACACGGACCTGGTGCTGGTTGCTCAGAGCTCTCTTCGCACGCTCACACTCCCTCCTCAGCTTGCCAAGAGCACGGTTGTCCTTGCTGATGTCCTTTCCGTGCTTCTTCTTGACGAGCTTGATGAAGTATTCCATGATTCTGTGGTCAAAATCCTCACCTGCACAACTGATAGAAGTGAACCAAAAATCCACAAACTTCAACTTCTAGAATGATTGATATACAAGTTATACCCATGCACCACATGTCGACTTCAAATCCATATAGACTAGGCCAATTTATTATTATTATAAATGCTTTTTGGATAAAAACAAGGTGTGTGAAAGAGCGCTTTATAGGTTCTGTAACTTCTGTTCGATTCATTTGATGACAATAGCACGTATTTGACAATGTTAAAATAGACAGGGGAAACAGAAACTAGACGAGAATGATCCTCTATGATGAAGGTAACATAATCTTTGTCGATGATTATATAAATTAAATATTGGCCTGTTAGAACTCGGTCACTTAATGAGGATTGCTCAGAGAATTTAAAGTGACAAGGAACAAAAATATTACCTCCCAAATGAGTGTCACCATTTGTAGCCAAAACCTCAAATACTCCATTGTCAATGGTCAAGATACTGACATCAAATGTCCCACCACCAAGGTCAAAGACAAGGATGTTCTTCTCCCCACCCTTCTTATCAAGACCGTATGCGATGGCAGCGGCTGTGGGTTCATTGATAATTCTAGCCACATTCAAACCAGCGATTATACCGGCATCCTTAGTTGCTTGCCTCTGAGCATCATTGAAGTATGCTGGAACATAAAAGAGCGTAAGGATCTATTTTCTCCATTACAAAGAGGAGGTAGTGTACTCAACATTCTAATCAAAGGGGGAAAAAAAGGAATAACTAATTACCAGGGACAGTGACAACGGCATCCTTAACTTTCTTGCCAAGGAATGCTTCAGCTGTCTCTTTCATCTTGGTCAAAATCATGGCACTGATCTCCTCAGGAGAGAAAACCTTAATTTCCCCATCCTTGATCTTGACTTGGATGTAAGGTTTTCCATCCTTGTTAACGATCTTGTATGGAACAAGCTTCATATCCCTCTGAACCTCCTTGTCTTCAAACCTATGGAGCGCATACATTAAATGAAGCATTAGTCCTTGTATTCTTGCATTCCAGTAGGATGAATCAAAACATAAACATTTGATCAAACAGTGGTTTGAGGAGAGCAGACTTACTTCCTTCCAATAAGTCTCTTAACATCAAAAATGGTTCTTTCTGCGTTCGCAGCTGCCTGGTTCTTCGCAGCCTCACCAATAAGTCTTTCACCATCAGTAAAGGCCACCCATGAAGGGGTGATACGGTTTCCTTGGTCATTAGCTATAATTTCAACGTGACCATTCTTGTACACACCAACACATGAATAGGTGGTCCCAAGATCTATACCAATAACTGTTCCCAACTTGGTGGCTTCTTCTTTTGCAGTTGAGAATGCAAATAAACATCCTGGAACAAATTTTCCAAAATCAGTACACTGGTGTTTTTATTAGGGCCTTTCTTAGTATCAAGACATGATCATGAAAACCCACCAACCATACAATCCCTATTATTTAAAAAAAAGGGACAAAATACTATGATAATTATGCAAATAACAAATAGGAGGTATTCTTATAATACCCACAAAAAAGGAATACACATCCACATCTCTCAGTTGTAAATTATCACCTCCACATAGAGAGATCCCAGAAAGAGGACAAGAACAATAGGAAAAATCCAGAAAGATGCAGCATGATATGCATGGATATCATGTTTACTAACATAAGAACAGAAACTTGGTGGGCATGAACTGCAGCAACAAATTTGCAGCTTAATGCGGCACATTTTCAACAAGAGTGTACAGACTTTACAAGATGACCTGGTGCGCAGATGTATATTAGTGATTTATTAATATTTCTTAGAGATAACACTCCATAACAGTTCATTATCCCAACATCTTTTTTTTTTTTTTTTTTTTTTTTGGGGGGGGGTGGGGGGGGGGGGGGGGGGGGGGGGGGTGTTGTTATTACGCTAATCCAAATATCCAATTAGCTGGAAGACTGAGACCCCGTTATCAGATAAATCAATAGAGGAATAGATGCTTGATTTAGAAAAGGACAATATACCAGTATTAACAAACAAGGTTGTATCTTTACATCCTTCTACCCTACAAGTTTTTGGGGTTTGTTTCATTAAAAGCTTATTAATGAAGCGCCGGGGGCTTTTTGGGCCTCACGGTTTTTTTCTCAAAAAAAAAAAAAAAAACAAGGTTTTTCTGGCAATTTTTTTTTACCTGAGGTTAACTTTAGTTCACATTTACGCAGCTTTTGAAATAGGGAAAAAATGTGAGGAAAACCTTAATTTGAGAGTGAGGCTCTCCAAATAGTTGAATTTCATTTACCCTAAACCCTCCAGCTAAAAAAGATTTAATTTAACATAGCATATTATACACATTAAATGATTGGTTAACGCTACTATTTTCAGTCAGAAATTTAACAGAACAGGCAGTCAGATACTTAACAAATTGGCATTTAGCATAATTTTAGTTAACTTCTAATAAAATTCAGTTGCACATTAGGGAGCTTCTGGACTGCCTCTGCTGCAAATAATTTACGGAGACATCAAGTGCAACAGATAGAATAAAGGATAGAAACATAGAACATTTAACTTAATAATGGTAGAATTTTGTCTTTAGACCTTCCAGAGCTAGAGGGACTAAAATTTTGTCTCTTAAAATAACATATTCTCCACGTTAAATGATCTAATAATTCAAACGTTTATGTTTTCTCGCGAAGGTAATTTAAGTTCAGTTTCCCATAAAATATATAGGTTCAAATAAGTTTCAGATCAAAACTATGCGGCTGTGCCTTCATCCTTCAAAATAATATGGCTCCATCCCAACTAACAACCGCAACAGATCAAAAAATGCACCACAAATAGAGTAAACAATCAAAACTATAAATTGCATCCAAGCAATGATGTTTTCTAAACTAATAACTGCAAACTTTTAACATTTGCTATTCTCCTACATGGTAAACTAATTATCAATGAGAAGAACTAAAACAAATAGACAAAAATTGTATTAAAATCTCTTCTCCTACTTTCTTCCAAGGAATCCCGTAATGGCTACAGCTATTGTTGTTTCAAATTTAATGAAATTTCCAAGTAATTAAACAGTAAACAATTTAACATACAGCTCAAATCTACAGCTATCAAACACTAGAAGCTAATCTCATCATGATTCTGTTGTTTCAGTGATCTCTAACACTTGGATTCAAATTAAGTAAAAAATGGATCAATATTGTTCAAAACTAATCAATCAAACCCTATTTCTCAATCTACTCAACAGAAACCCATACGAACTCAAATCGGATCACGAATCAAAAGAAACGCACGGATCTAAGCAGTCGAATCCTACAACCAGATAAGATCAACTACATTCATCAACTAAACACAACGCATCACTATAAATCTCAAAAAAAAAAAAAAATGCAATAAAAATCATGAAAAATGAAGCAGTTCGAAAGAGCAGATCGCCACGTACCAGCAAGAAAAAGCCCGAACAGGATCAGACAACCGCGATTCCTCCTGAATCGATCCATGGCGCCCCCCTTCAGGAGCCTCTCTCTTCTCGCGGGGAGAACAACAAGCGAACAGATCTGAGATCAAAACACACACACTCCTCTCTCCCTCTGAGAGATTTGGTTTCGCCTTTTGCCGCGAGCTCCAAATTTATATCGCGATTCGTGAGCCCAAACCGGGTCCAAATGGATCCGAAAAAACGAACGTGTCACCGTCGTGACGTGGACCAATCATCTCTCGAGGCGCAAGGCCTCGGCCAATCGCTGAGATCTTGTAGTTGGGTTGATCTCTGCCGTCGGATGGTTGATCGTATGGTCTACACTGCTTCACGTGGTCCTAAAGGAATGGGGTCACAGCTGGGATTAGCAATTAACAATAATTATACATCCATAGCTTGTAAGTTTGTATCATTAATTGATTGATTGTTAAGATTGGCTCCCAGTTCTCAGGATAATAATATAATTAATAAGAACTAAGTAGAATTACATGATATTGTAACATCACATTGGTGCATCAAAGTACTAAAGATTATTTGCTAAAATTATAAATACAACTGTTTTTTCTTGAAGGCGAGTTAAACTTTAGTAATTATACATGAATTTTAAAGTTACATCAAGCTAATTAAATTTCTTATTATTTTTATTATTGATCAATAAACTGCTTCATAATTGTTTAACTTTATACGTTTTTTTTTTGTGAAACTCACCTTTACAAGTAATAGTCGTTATAGGGTTTATTGAGGCTTTTTCTCATTAATCCATAAAAATTTATGTGAATCTTTTACTTAATGTTAAAAAGGAAGTGATGTATATATATCTGATTAAGTATTTGTTCTAGCATTGTTAGTATCTTATAATATTGTTTAATTGTTGATCATAAGTATGAACTGACTTGGCTTAAAAGTTTCGTGGATGGTTTCTTGTCCTTCCATCAAATCTTCTACCATGCAATGATAAGAAAATCATCTACATAGAAATAAACTCATAACATCGTATTCAACCGACACTTTACATTATTCAAGAAAAATTTACATGTTTACATGTTTCATGTAAATCATAAGATGAACATGAGAATTATAATAAGCTGAAATAAGATAATGATTAGCTTGATGTCCTCAAGGCTAATCAAGCTAATCATTATCTTATAAATCCAAACAAATTATGTTCATATCATTTCTTATTCTCTAGATGATATATTTGCAATATGTTTTTACTTCATGCTAAATTTAGAAGATTTGGATCTTAGAAGCAAGTTGATGCAGTGTTGGATGAAATCAAAGTTAACCTTTGGAAGATTTGGAAATACAGTGATAACAAGAGAAAAAGTGAGTGAGAAGAGCATCAACATCCCCTGCTCATTGTGGCATCTACACTTGTTCTTTCCAAAGGAAAACTAGATTTGCAATAAAAGCAATGATATTTTTAAGTGTTGTTCATTATAATCAATACCATTCTAATTCAGTAAGTTTGTGTATAGTCCTAATTGCAATTTTTTGCTGCAGAATCTTGCAGGATTTGCTCCAGGCTATCTGATAGCAAGATTTATAGTTGAAATGGGGAGTAAGTTGCAACATTTATACTATCATAGTTCTATTTTCAAAGGACACTACAAATTAATAAAGATAATTTAGTGCAATCTTTCATTTCATTATATTTAGAGTGTTGGGGAGCGTTTTGCAGGATTTATATCATTTATTCATTTACACTTTTTTTCTTAGGATAGATGTAGTTAAATCATCCTCAAAAACATTTAGCTTGCTCGACAATCATGAACGATCTTTGCATGAAATTAGCATTCATCGCCTGTACACAAACCGTATCAATCAATTCACAAGCATTTTCGATAAGGACTGTTTGGATTCAAGGAAGTGGGTGGAAGTAAGGAAATGTGGAAGTGTCATTTCTCACTCCTCTATTTATTTAAACACCGAAAAAGAAAAATGAGAAACCTCTTATCCTCTTCTCTTCTACACAAATTATTTCCTCACTTTCAGGATGCTACAGTTAATTTTATGGTCATATAAATCTCATTTTTAATAAATTGTAACACAAAACAATTAATTTTATAATCATGTAAATCTTATTTGCATTCTAATTACAGTTTAATTTTTATTTTTTAAATTAATTTTTACTTTAATATTATTTTGTAGTCAACTTTGTGGTCAATTTTTCCACTTTCATATTACCATCCAAACGGTGAAAAAGATAACATTTTCCAAACTACACTTCCCAACAACATCCAAACACTGAAAAACTTACTAATCAATTCTCAAATTCCAAAGAGAACTATTACTACTTTTTCACTTCCGCACTTCCACCTCTAGCCAAACAACCCCTAAGGAAAACCCGACAAGCAAAATTATTTTGTTATGGTAAAAATGACCCAACAGGGTCATCCATTTGTATTCATTCCACGCGAAGCAAACAAGATACGTGCCCAATCAAGATATGCACATATCTCTCTCTAGTGCATATCTGAGTATTGCAAGGGGACACATGAACACTCAATATATTCATCACACATGCATATTTGAGAAATACTTTCATTTGCCTCATTGAGAGGACACTCAATGAATCGAAGAGTCCTCTCTCTCTTTGACCCCCCCTAACATTCATCTACCCAGTGCCTGTGTGTTTATGGACCTGTGGAAATTTGGTCATGACGGGTAGCCATATATTCTGAGTAAACTGGTCGTTAGGAGCATCACCGAAATTCGTCATGGCCATAATAGTCATAATCATCGTCGTTGTAATTGTTAGGCTCCTCCTCGAAAACTGCATTGTAGAACTCGTGATGGTGGGCGAGCATCTCCTCCAGTGTCAGTTTGCCGTCTTTGTTAACATCAGCCTGGATCACAGATGCAAATTGAAGAGCTTAAAAATACAAAATTTTAACGAAATTGAGAAACAAGTATGTAAACTTTGTGACAGACAATCTTAACCTTCTTCATCAGGTGCTTTGTGTAACATGTGGCCTGGAAAAACTCCCCTGGGTGAAGGTAATTAATGAGAGGCTTGAGTTCTGCTGCTGTAAGAAATCTGCAAATAGTTTCGCGATAATTTGCATTAGTAAATAGCCGAAATTGTGATATACATGCTTTGCGCGCGCACAACATATATAATTTGCGAACTTTGAAATATAGGCACATACTTGTCTCTGTTCACATCAAGCTCTGAAAATTTCTGTTCAACCCTTGTCATCTTGGTGTTGGTGTTCTGAACACTGGTTTCAAACTCAGAAGCATAAAATATCATGGCATGAGTTTGATCACGGAACTCCTCAAAACTTAGATTCCCATCGTCATTTTGATCCATTTCTCTATGTCCATGAACCACAGAACCAAAAAAAGATAATTAGATCCTTTCTATAGTATGAAAAAAAAAGTAAACAGGAAATAAATTGCGTTTTCTACATGTAACAATTGTACTAGAGGTAATGCAAGTTAATGGAAGAGATAAAAACAACGAGAGAGGCATGAATTGTTCTTCAAAGATTGAGTTAATCCCATTATAACTATAAGAAATCCTTGCACATGTGATATAGATGAAAACTTTACCTTAGTTTTTCACTTTGGAACCACATTTGAACTTTTGGGTTAATAGTGTCTTCAGGATGCAAGAAACTACAACATCAGAAATCGCCATAAGCCAAAAAAAAAAAAAAAAAAAAAAAAAAAAAAAAAAAAAAAAAAAAAAAGAATCATCTTAACCGTAAACTTCATAGAACAATGAAAGATTGATTATGAATCTTACTCGTTGAATTCAGTCACGTTCAGGAAACCATCATTGTCGATGTCTGCATTTACGAATAGATCCTTCCACCAACCAGGCTTGCCATGTTCCTTGTTGCTCCAATCTGTTTCATGATCATTTCCAAATAATCAATTTCATCAAGGAATTAGATGACGCAAATATTGCTACAAGAAGAATATATATATCATAGTGGTCCGATTACTATACAATGTTGCATTTTGCCAATAAAATCAATATGATACACAAAGAAAATTAAGTTTTCTTTTGCCTGAAAATGTGCCCGTTTTATTACTGTTGGACGATATCAAAACCATGCCAAATTTTAACTGCCACCAATTTCTCACAAATGTACTCAATTCTTATCCTATTTTCCATTGCATTATCGTTCGTCTAACTTAGATTTCTCATATCATAAAAAGAAAAATCATCAACAATATGAAGGGAGAAAAATCATGCACACCTCTGTCTTCTTCGGGGATATGGGCCAAGAACTCCGACAATGTAATCTTGTTATCGCGATTCTTGTCATGGATCCTTATCCTCCTCTCTGTGCTATATGTCAGCCGGTCCATCACTTGCCTCTTATTCCAAGGTCCAGCTCAGCAAAGCTGATGTACCCATCCCTCGGCGCCTGATCCAACAAAGGGAAGAGGTACCTAAGCCTCTGCTTGGTGTTCAAACTCCCCTCCTCCCCAAAGTAGTGCATCAACATGCCGGGCTCGAGCTTCTCACGGAAAGCCTGGACGTCGAGCAGGCCTTTCTCCATCACCCGCTGCTCCAAATTGTCCATCGCCCGCCTCTCCATTTCATCAATCAGCGGGTAGAATGCCACGTGGAGCCTGCGGGGGCCCTCTGTCTAGGGCCGGAATGGGGAGTCGTCGTGCAGAGGGCGAAGAGGAAGGCGGCGGCGATGAGGACGTACACCACCACCGGGTTTGCCATTTTCCGGCGGCGGGGTTGGCCAGAGGAGGGGAGTTTCGGGCCTCAGGATAGCTGAGGTTGAGAGGCTATTTCCCTTTGTTGGTCTTTTTTTTCCTCCCCTTTGTTTGGTGCTCAAGAAGGATTCCCCTTTCAGGAGGCTCCTTTATTTTGGGTAAATTTCAAAAAACTCAGTTTTGGTTCATCACAGCCTGCCACAACAATCAGAGGCAAAAAGTACTATACAAAATGATATGAATCATGAACCAAGAAACCAATGTGAAACACACACCACATTTGGAATACATGAAACTAGACCTGCTTGTAATCAGCTATTCATTTGTTTTTGTTTGAGAATTGAGATAATCACCAAAACTATAGTCATGTTTTATCCAACAAAGTCAAAGTATACGAAATATTCAACAGTCACAAAAGCATTGAGAGAAATGAGGAAATCAGGAGCTAAGTGTCTAAAGAACTGGGCTTCGCTGGTCCAAGAACTGTAAATGCTAATCCCCACAGGAGTGCTACTAGGGAAATGAGAGGAGCAGTTGCAAGATTGAAATTGGTGGTATTTGATTTTCCACTGTTATCTCCTTTGGTAGAATTTTTCATGTTTTTTGGATTCGGCTGCAGGATGTGTTGAGTCCCCGTGGATTACATCCCAGAAAGATTTTGCCATTACAGAGGTTGCTTCAGTTTCCAGTTCTAATATTGCCCAGGATTCTACTGGAGATTCCATGGACATCATCTCTTTCAACCAGTCCTTTAGTTCTATAAAGACATTTAAAACAGTTAAAAATAAAAAGAAGTTAGCCTGCTTGATCCTAATGCCCGCATAAAAAGAAGCTCCTCCTTCCTTGACTTACCATTTTGCTTTTTCTTTTTCTCCCCCTCTTTCATCCTTTTCTTTTTCTTTTTCTTCTTCTTTTTTTTTTGGCAAGAAGATGTAACTTTTAGATGTACCTTGTTTCATTATGGTTAGGGTTTTCTTCCTTTTAATTTAAAAAAACAAAAAAAATGATGCTGTAAACTTTCAGTGACAGCAAGGACGAATAGCATAAAAAGAATGTTGAAACTCACCTAACATAAGATTGAACAGGCAATATTAGCTCTTTCAACTACTCATTTTTAATCTTGAAAATTCATTTTCGGTTATGAAAGAGAAGCAGGATAGATGGGAAAGTTGCCTATCTTGTCTACGGGGCAGAAATATTTGATTAGATTAGGCAACGTCTGTTTTTTAATTAATCACAAGTGCAACAAAAGAAAAACATACCACAAAAGTCTCCGTTGGTTGCAGGTAATCACAAATGAAGATGCCCGCCAACCATGGAACCAAAACTCTTATAGGAAAAGAGAGGCAACAAGCTTTTCTGTTGCCAAAAATTATGCATTCAGCCAGTGAGTCATAGCATATGAAATGCTATGCCATGTCATGAACATAAATATAAATGTTGAAGGAAAGGAATAATTCTCTGTAAAATTTTGATGACAGTGAGAATACAAGAACAAAACAATGGCACTGTGCACACATTCAATACTTATGAAGTGGATGAAGTACTTTGACTAACACTTGAGACGCTTAGAAAGTCGCCATTTAAGCAGTGGACACCTAGGAACTTTGCCTAATTCATTAGATAATAGCTAGCTTAAGATCTTGGGAGCAGAATGCAAGCAGATTCTAACACGTAATGCTCAACAGCTCTAGATATGATATGCAAATGGAGTACTTATGAAGTGGTTGGGAGAAATATTACCATAAGTTGACGTTGCAAGTGAAGGAATGATGCAATTATACAAGAAGTTGAAAGTACTAAAAACCTTATTTAATTTGGTTAGAAGAGATCAAGATATGTTCCATATAGCAGTAGCTAAACACTCAAACATTGGAGCAATTGAATGTGGAAGGCAGAGTAGAATTGAGTTATATAGGGGCTGTTTGTTTCACCGTAAAAGGCGTAAAAGTACGTAATTCGTAAAAGACTTACGACCCAATTACAACTGCGGCGTTTGTTTGGACCGTAACTCGTAAAAGACTTACGCAACTCAATTACCACTCACTTGCAACCCAATTACCACTCACTTACAGTCCAGTTACAGTTAATTTTGTGGTCAAGAAAATTTGTATTATTTTTTAATGTTAATATTAATTTTTTTAATATTTAGCATTTTTAATATTTATTTGCAATATTAAAAACTTTTAAATCACCAAATAGTTAATTTTGTGGTCTAACTTTTTCACTTACGACTTACACATTACGACAACCAAACACCGTAAAATACAATACACTTTTCCATTTACAACTTTATATTACCAACCAAACACAGTGAAACTTACATGCATGTAACTCATTTACAACTGTAAAAAACTTTACCAATTATAATTTACGAATTACGGCCAATTACGACAACCAAACAAACCCATAATAGATGTGCAAGCAATATGGTTCCTTATACATGCTTCAGGCGCCGGTGTCCACAACTTTTTATAAATAAAGCAACCGTCAAACTACCTAGCATGGTTGAAAGTTATTAGCTTCTTATGATAGATTGACTGATATTGAAACTTTCCATCAAGATAAATGGAAAATTTAACTTTCCAAGTAGAAAGGTGATACAGGCTTTAAACAAAATATTAAAAAAAAATCCAAGTATTGATGAGAGTTTCACATTCAATATAAAGCAAGTGCCAGATGTGCCTCAATGATAATAAAATAATTGAGTAGTGCTGAGAGATAAATTATAATCAACTATTATTTAACTAGAATTTATGCTTAGAAACATATCACTATCAAGAGTCAACTGACCTCGCTTCCTGCAAATAAGTTGATGGATGGCCTTCTCAGCTGATATGTCACAAGTTAATTCCTCGCCATTGTTACTGGTCAGGTCCGCTTTATCTTCTGCCTCATCAGAGATGATATCGAGTCTACTTTGCAGACTTGATATGATATCTCCCTAACAAAAGATGTTAGACAATATTTCCAAAAAAATTAGCACAGAGAAGGTTGAATATTTCAATAATAAGTGAAATAGGAAGATTTGAGGGGTAATTTTAGAAATAGGAAGATGTTGGGGGCAATTTTAGAAAAAGGAAAGATTTGGGGGTGTGTATAAGAAAAACCCATAAAAGTTTGCAACAGGCAGTGATGCCTACACAGAAGTAAATAAGCTCATAATAAAGAGTTCATATAATTCATAAGGCTGTGCAGACATTGATGCCTAAAAATAGTGAATATGCATTTCTGATCAGCGGCCTTCCACTTGAATGTAGCACAATAATAAATAATACAAACCAAGCATTGAATGACATGAATATGCAGCAGGCAGTCAAAACTTAACTTTCAGCATGATATCAAAAGACATGATTTATCTTGCATCATAATCAAATACATAAAAGAACAAGTAATTACGAAACATAATATAGCCATGACTTTGGCTTTGTTTTTCTCTTGTTTTGGTTCTTCCACAATTAGCATGCAACTATCTACTGGGACTATTGTTTTTCCAATAGCCTAAAATGGGAACACAGTCAATAAAGATTTCCTACAAAAAGGAAATTCCACAGTATCAACACCAAGGTAGAATAGAATAAACACAAGGGTTCTAAGTATTATTGGCAAAAATGGGGGAAAAAGAAAGAGGAAAGGTTCAAATATCCTCTAAGTAACGTAGCCACTGATCTAAGCGTCTACTGCACTGCTTGTCAGGATTCATCTTTATTATCTCCGCCAGACCTATCAATTTTGTACTTTATCTTCACAAGTAAACCATTTGGGTAAATATGTTTGGAAGACAAGAACCTAGTAGAATGTGGAACTGCTGAATATGTATCCGTTCAGAAAGAAGATTTAAGGTATAAACATGGTTTTACCATCTGCTCCACAATGTGTTTTATGAAAAGAAATTTCTGTTGATCTTCGAAGAATGGTCATGTGTGAACAGCTTGTGCATCTTAAACTCTTACTAATCATTCACTATAAAAGTTTGCACCAGCTATGCTTCTGAATCAGGGAAGGATCTGCAGTAAATTAGCATAAATATTCTGTTGACAGTTGAAAACTTATCAGTGGTCCAAAGTTACATGAAAAGAGGATTCCTCATCTGAATACCTTTAAATCAAATATGGCTTGTGAAACAGGCTCTTTTGGACCCAAGTATGACGTAGCACATATAGAGCTAGTCAAGACAACTAGTCCATCAACATCAATTGAGCTGCAGGCTTTACATGAAAATCCACAATATTAACCCTTTCGACATAGAATAGGTAAGAGCATAAATCAAGTACAGGCATAAGTATGCTGCTGCTTATGATTAAATTTATGAAAGTGTTTGTTCCACGCCAGTTAAAATCCTCATTCACCTTCAGCAGATGCATCTTTCATAAAAGGCAAAAGCAATTCAACTTTATGTCCTCTAAACTTATATGTTGATCTTCAGTCACCTGCATGATAGATGTAAATATGAAATTAATAAATAATAAAAATAATAAAAAAACCACACTTCTTCATTGAACAATTAGTTTATTGGCTAAATTTCATACATGAGTCCATATAAGTCAGATAAACTTCAAGCATCATGTATGGTCAAAGATGGATCAAATATTACAGTTGCATTGCCCTAGAGCATTCATCAGATAAAACTAAGAACTATAATTTGATTTTATTTTCTTCTGAAAATATAGTTTCCTTAAGATTATTAATTCTTAGCTGTTCTTTGCCATATGTATCCAACTTAATGTTACCTGTCAGCACAGCTAAACACGAGCAGAAGTACATTTTATATTAGTTGACTGCAATATTCCAGAAGAATTTCTGTAAATTCATATATATATATATATATATATATATATATATATATATATATATATATAATATATATATATATATATAGCTCATTATTCAACACAGTAGCAAGACCAATGAGCCAGAGAAAAAAAATTGAAATAGCAAATATGGCATCTGCATGGTTTGCCAAAAATACGAAGACAAACTGCTAAATTTCACTTTTATCATTGTAACACTAGGGCCCAAAAGAAAATTTCTCAACATCACATCCTCAGGAAACAAATAAAATAGAATAAAGGTAAGTGTGACCTTACCAATTTTCCATCTACTAAAGCTTTGTCATTTTGCAGCTCTTTGGCATGACGAATAATTCCGCTGCGAAGAACATTCTTGAGCGTACTGGAATCTGATGCTTCAATATGAAAAATGGGTAATTTGTGACAGATTTATATAAAAGAACAGTGATGGGGGGCGAACACTAGGAAATTTCAATCTAGAATTTACCACTCAAGATAGGGTTTGGGAATCTCTCCCTTGGGCATCTCACCCGAAGCACACTCGCTACACAAAATGCTCAAGCGGCAATTTTCATAATCAATCATTAACTAAATATTCAACAGCAGTCTTGACCTTATAAAAGCTTACATTCAAGGAGATTTTCCACCACAACCAATGTGGGACTAAGAAAACTAAAATATGCTAAAATAAACCAACTACTAAACCAACTAAATAAACTAAGTAAATCCACTTGATGTTCCTATCATTCCCCCGAGGTTGGGGAAAACTCGACCCCGTCGAATGCGTATCTCGGCTCTCAATCGGGTCATAAAGGTGGTCGGGGAATTATCACTGATGCATCATGCCTAAGCAACGGTGGTGGTGGTGGTGAATATGGCTTCCTTAACAGATCTGCTATAAAGGATGACAGCTTGAGCAATTCACAGGTAGCAGACAGAGGCGCATCCTCCCGAATGAGAACCGAATCAACTGTACTTCACACAATAAATAGCCTGATTAACTGTGACCCTGTCTCTTGTAAGAAGATTTGTAAAGGATCGTACAAGTCAGGCGATTTCAGGATCACTGGACCCTCACAGCTGGCGTAGATAACACTAGCTCCATAGCAAGCTCCGCTGGGAGATCTGTTGAAGTCTCACAAGAGGCTCTTCTATCTCTGACTCTGATTCGGACTCATCAACAACTACCAGCTCTGCATCTGGCTTAGCTGCAATATCTGATTCTGACTCGGGCTCCAACTCAGCAACAACTCTTGACCCTGGCTCCTCAAGAACGGCAGACTCAACAAGAACTAGAGGCTCTGGATTTGTGTCCATCTTTACAACCTGGCTTGCTACAAGCCTCTCTGGGGCCACCTGAAACATGGTGCAGATATCAGTGATTGATCAGCTCTCGAACTCGAGCTCTTGCTTGACATTAGGCTCTCCACAGTCTACCTCAGATGCATAAAGAAGGTGTGGAGTATACAGACTACGAAGATGATTTTGTAAGATAAACCAATACTAATCGTCAATATGACTGTCTTTCAGCCATCAACAAACTTGTCCAACATCTTCATTTGGACATAATAGTACATCTGCTCAGATATCAGAATAAATAACAAAAGAAAGCTTTAAGATTATTTTCCTACCCCTCATACCCAATATGATTATCAGAACCCTGAAAATATGAGAGAGCCGCATACATATCCCGTTCCACTTTCTTTTCATCCGCGTCAGTATTTATATATCTACCACAAAAGTAAGCTCATGGAGAAAATTCAATATATAAAAATCAAAAGTTACCAAGAATCTCAATGCTCGAACTGGGCTCAAATTGGACTGAAAACGAAGTCTGAAACACTGATTTTTTGCTGCAGGGACAATACCGGCACCAAATACGAACTCGTGGAGGTCGGATCTGCAGCTCAAGTGCTACAAATTCTCTTCAGTGGCTCTGGAGCTCAGTCACGAACCCAACTCTTCGAACAGAACTCGAAGCGAACTCTAAATGGGCGAGAAACGGGCTCTGAACTGAGATAGTGGAGGCTGCAGGAACAATATTGAGCTCCGTTAGCCGTTGACGTCAGCGTGAAGTGCTGACGTCAGCGTGAAGTGCTGACGTCAGAGCCGCTGTAGGCTGTCTAAAAATCACCAAGACAAGCCACCAAAACGCAGAGATCCAAGATCCAGGCGCAAGGCTAAATGTGACAATCAAGACGCGAAAGTCCAAACCCGCGTCTCCGCATCAAGGCGCGTTGGCTCAACGCCCGCGTCTCAGCATCAAGGCGCGTTGGCTCAACGCCCGCGTCTCAGCATCAAGGCGCGTTGGCTCAATGCCCGCGTCTCAGCAACAAGGTGCCCCCACCTTGGTTGTAACTACCCCGATTATGGCGCCATCCACCGCCCATGTAGCGGGGAAGTTGGCCCTCATCGTGGAGCACTTTTAGGGGGCACGATCACCCCCTAAAAACCCTATAAATAGTCCCGTCACTATTGAAGACGAGGACGACAATTATCGGGCAAAGGAGAGATTCCGAGAAAAAAAAAAGGAGAGATCATCGACAGAGAGAGAGAAGACCCTTCAGCGAGCTTACTGAGTACTAGCCGCTCTTCGCCTACCTCCTCTTCTAGAGTTTTGGTAGACGGAGCTGAGTTACTCCCTCTACCTGCCAAGGAGAAGATCCCTCGACGGTCCAGAACGGTCATCTGGTCAACGGAGAACAAGATTCACTCTCCACCGCCACCGAAGAACCCAGCACTAAACAAAGGGGGAATTCAAGATTCAATATTCTCCCTCCCTTGTAACCGGAAGATTAAGCCGGCTGTAATTTTTCATCTGATTCAAGGAAATTTTACTCCAGCCCCCTTTTCCGCGTCAAACAGCCGCGACTCTGGAGTCGGCTCAATCTGAGCTGACGACTCCAGCTAGGCTTGGCTTGAGCCGCGGTTACGGGTCTACTTGAGCCCGGCTCTGCGAGCCAATGACGTCAGCAGATTAACCTAATCAGTTGTTTTTCTTCTGTTTTCTCTCTTTTTCTGTTTTTTTTTAATTTCAAAAACTAAACTTGAAGAAGATAGAGAAGAGCAGATCTAGGGTTTTTGTGGAAGTAGGGAATTTTTGTGGACGGGAAAAGTATCGTATGGAAGTTAGGATTTTGTGGAAGGAAAAGAAAATAGCAAAAGTTTAACTCTGATATCAAGATAATGAGGGACGAACAATAGGAAATCTCAACTTAGGGCTTACAACCTAAGATAGGTTTGGGAATCTCCCCCTTGGGCATCTCACTCAAAGCACACTGCTACAAAAAATGCTCAAACGACAATTTTCATAATTAATCTTTAACTAAATAATTCAACAATAGTCTTGGCTTTAAAAAGGCTTACATCCAAGAAGATTTTCCACCACAACCAATGTTAGACTAAAAAGAAAACTAAAATAGGCTAAATAAATCAACTACTAAACCAACTAAATAAACTAAGTAAATCCACTTGATATCCCCATCAAACAGTTAATTAACAAGTTTCTATCAAACGTATGGTAAGTTATAAGTAGGCTTCCCATGATGAGAGAATGGTAGCTCCACTAATTAAAATTTCCATTTGGTCACCATCTTCTCTATAGGTGGATATATCAATAGGCTAATATGTCAGATTTGAAGGTACATTCAGTTTCAACATCAGCATCACAGAATATAATTTTATAAACCAGCATTATATTCAATGAAAGATATAGAAACTATTAGAATAAACGCCAAATATTCAACATCCATGAACCACCACCACCATCTAAACTTTTGCCCATCAAATGTGGTTGGCTACACAACAGAAGGCTAAAATTGGACAAAAGTTTACGGCCGACAACAACTCCCAACCCTTCAAATTCAAGTTACATGGCCCATAGCAACATAAACAAGATAACAGGCCAGTAGGAACATCTACCTCACTGGTCATGTAGTTTATGGCTTTACTTGTGCAACCTAGAAGTGCTCTTGAATATTACCAAAAGGGGATCGAAGAAGATGAGGATCGAAAATACAACACAAAGGCAACGTTTATTTATTGCTTAATAGTATTTTACAGTGAAAGAGAAGAAGAGAAGAAAAGGACTCAACACATGAGCGAGTACCAGAGGAAGAAGGCGGATGAAAAACGGATGCCCTTCTAAGAGGTTCTACCTTCCCTATTTATAGAAAGAAGCCCTTAGTTTTTGGAGTTTTCTTCATGGTGCGGTGGATGGCTGTCTCCACTTTTAATTAGTGGGACATGTGTCGTTTAGCTGATAGCTCCCCGAGGCTTAATCATCTAGTGGATGCCACTGTTGATCAATAGTGAGAAAATTCTCACTTATCTGCTTTGTTGGCATTATCGGTGATAATTGTTGGCTGACGTCAGTGCTTACGCCTTCGCTTATATTGCTGACAATTAGAACCTCCTCGAAGCTTCTGAGGCTTCCATAGAGATTCTCTTTGCTGACGTCACTGCTGTCGTCATGAGCTCGTGCCTTGGGAGATGCTTGTGAGGAGATAGTTGTGGAAGCAAGCCTTGCCCTTTAATTAATCTTTCTATTAGATTCCCAATGCCTTATATTAGTCACGCCATTATCTAATTTATTCTTTTTATTCTTAACCTTGCCAAGCTTTTGATGGAGGGATTTCTCATTTTTATTTTCTTTTTATTTCCTCCATTAATCAAGATTTTGATTCTGGCAAATTTTTATTTTCTTCGGCAGTTGAGAGGGCTACGGAATGTTGTTTCTTAGAAGACTCCAAAACAAGGCAATTTTCAAAAAAATGGCAAGTTCCACTAGTGCTCTTCCTATCTACCCTACAACTGACATAGTCGGCATCTGAATAACTTGTCATTAAGAATTGTTCAGTCTTCGAATACCACGAGCCCATTCCAATAGTGCCTTTAAGATATATAATAATGTGTTTTACCGCAATTAGGTCAGACTCTTTAGGACAAAATTAAAATCTAGCACACAAACAAACACTAAACGTAATATCCGGCCTACTAACCGTCAAGTAAAGCAAGCTACCAATCATATTATGATAGCGTTTAATATCAATATTTTTACCTTGTTCATCCTTATCAAGCTTGGTCGTGATAGCCATGTGAGTTTTGCTTATCTTCACATCTTCTAACTCAAATTTCTTGATAAGCTCTTTTGCATACTTGGCTTGATTGACGAAGATTCCATCACTCCTTTTCTTGATTTAAAGTCCAAGAAAACAGTTGAGCTCCCCCATCATACTCATTTCGAACTCTTTTTTCATGCATGATTCAAAATCCTTACAAAACTTTTCATTAGTAGATCCAAAACTGATATCATCAACATATATTTGCACTATCAAAATATCATTATCTACATACTTTGTAAACAAGGTGGTATTAACTTTGCCTTTAACAAAACCATGAAAGCAAGAAAATTACTTAATCTTTCATATCAAACTCTTGGAGCTTGTTTTAAACCATATAAAGCCTTTTCAAGTTTAAAAACAAAGTCCGACTGTGTAGGGTCAGCAAACCGGGGGGTGTTTAACATACATCTCCTCTTCGATAAAACCATTTAAAAATGTGCTTTTAACATCCATTTGAAAAAGCTTAAAATCCTTGAAAGAAACAAAGGCAAGTGTCATCCGTATGGCTTCAAGCCGTGCTACAGGTGCAAAGGTTTTCTCAAAATCGATACTTTCGATTCGGGTGTAACCTTGGGCTACTAACGTAGCTTTATTCCTAATAACACTTCCTGACTCATTCATCTTATTCCTAAAGATCCATTTAGTGTCAATATTTGGCCTATCATGGGGCTTAGGAATAAGGTGTCAAACTTGATTGCACTCAAATTGATTGAGCTCACTTTTATTGCAAGTAACCAATATGAGTCGCCCTCAATTTCGAGAATGTTCTTGGGCTCAATATGAGAAATAAATACAAATGGCCACATATGTCATGGAGTTTAGAGCGAGTTGTTACCCTTTTGGATATATCACCCATGATGACCTTAAGATGGCTTGTAGCATATCTCCAATTCTTTGAAAGTGGATGAGTTGGCTCCACTTCGATATCTTGAACTTCACCATTTGTATCATCTTTTTGCTTGCCTTCCTCCTCTTGTGACGGTGAGTCTTTCATAAAATTTTTTAAAAATCTTCACCGAAAAAATCAATAATCTCCACAACATTCTTCATAAGAGAGTTAGATTCCTCCAGCTTAACATGCATAGACTCTTCAATAGTCAATGTTGACCTATTGAAGACTCTACAAGCTTTAATAGTATTAGAGTAACCAATAAAAATAGCCTCAAAAGATTTTGAATCAAATTTGTCTAGATTTTTTTTAGTGTTCAAAACAAAACATTTGTAACCAAAAATTTTAAAATAAGAAACATTTGATTTTCTTAAATAGTAAATCTCAAAGGAAGTTTTATTAGAATTTTGCAAAAATAAATTCGATTCCCGATGTAACATGAACTGTTTACGGCCTCAGCCCACAGATATTGAGGGAGTCTATATTCACTAATCATTATCCTAGTCATTTCTTGAAAAGTCTGATTCTTCCTTTAACGACTCCATTTTATTGTGAAGTTTTAGGACAAGACAATTCATATTTAATTCCATTTTCTTAACAATAAGTGATAAAGGAATGGTTGATGAACTCACCACCTCCATTACTCCTTATGAGTATAATTAAAAAATCTTTTTCTTTTTCAACTCTTTTTTCTAAAAACATGAAAATATGAAAAAGCTTCATCTTTATGTTCTAAAAAGAAAACCCATGTAAATCTTGAGAAATCAACTAAAACAAAAACAAAGTGATTACCACTAAGACTTTTGGTTTTACTTGGGCCAAACAAATTCAGGTGGATTAACTCTAAAGGTCTAAATGTTATGATATCCTTATTATTTTGAAAAATGATTTGATTTGTTTTTAAATTGGCACACATCACAATGCGGTCCTTTTTAAACCTCAAGTAAAGAATATCCTTCACCGAATCTTTAGAGCAGTGTTTTAAAAAACCCGTTATATAACCCGTTATAACTCGTTATATAACATAACGCCGACCAATCGTTATGTAACAGGTCTAAAAAACACAATATTTGATAACTATAGTTATTTTACCTATAACTTACGTTACGTTACGTTATTAACGTAACGCACCGTAACTTACGTTATGGCGCAAATCGACTTTTTATAAACTCCTCATTTTCTCTCGGTCTATGGCAAAAAAAATTCCCCCAAATTTGCTCACTCGTCCTTTCTGTAGCCTCGTCATCGTCTCCACGTTTGGCTGAGAAGAAAGAAGAAGATATACCTCTCTTTGATCGGCAGCAAAAGAAGAACTACCTTTGGTGGTTTTCCGTCGTGGTGGTTCTCGCCGGTGTTATCTCCAAATGGTGATTTTCTGTCTCCAAATACATGTAAGCTCTCTCCCCCGATCTCTCTCTCTCTCTCTCTATCTCTCTTCAGTGTCCTCCCGGACCTCTCTCTCCCTACCGATCTCTATTTGCTCTCTCTCCCTCTCCCGATCTCTCTTTACTCTCTTCTGAGGGGGGAGAGGGCAGAGAGAGATCAGGATAGAAAGTCGAGAGAGAGATCGGGAGGGGGGAGAGAGATTGAAGGGAGAGAGTGCACAGAGAGTGATAGGGTGAGAGAGCATAAAAAGATCAGAGGTAAAATATCAGAGAGAGTAAAGGACACGAGGGGTATAATTGAGTATCATATTGTTAATTGAATTATGAATTATAATGAATAGCATGACTAAAAAATTATGAATTATGAGAATTATGAATTGTTGTAGATTGAATTATGAATCTTTGTCTAGATTGAATAGCATGGCTAAAAAATATGAATTATAATGAAATATGCGGATCATATTGTTGTATGTGTAGATGAAATTATGAATTATAACTTGTGAATGTGAAAATTATTGTGACACTTGCTAAAAAATTGTTGTGAGACTTGCTAAATGTGTTATATGTTATTTTAATATATTTTTTAGATTTTTTAGATTATTTTTCTATTTATAAAAAATTCTAAAATATAGTATATTTATTTATTTTTATTAAATAAATATTAAATCGCGTAACATACGTTATACGTTACGTTATAACCTATGCTAACATAACAGAAGAAAAACGTTATCATTACGTTATCGTTATTTTAAACATTGCTTTAGAGTTAATTCGGGATAGATGGTCAAATGAAACATAGTCTAGTCTCTTATATCATAACCAAGAATCTTCATTAAAAACATTTAAATAAGTGACATTGCATTCTAAATTAAGCATGTCAATCATATAAATATTGTTATCACGAAAATCGAAAAAACACAAGTATTTGTTTTCTTATCTAAATGTCACAAGTGGAAATCCTCAAAAACACCTTTATCACAAAGTTGGGTAATACTCAAGGGGTTATGCTTGAGATCTTGTACCAAAACAACATTCTCAATCAAAGAAGATGAGTCAATCTTGATATAATCTATACCAACAATTTTACCATTTGAATCATCTCCGAAGGTGACGGTGCCACCTTCATGATACCTTAATAGAGTTACAAAGTTGTTGATATCCAAGTCATGTGCCTTAAGCAACCACTATCAAAATATCATCACTCCCTACATCTTGGAGCCTTGGTGCAGTACCTATATCATGTGAAATAGAGTTGATTTTGGTATCCAAATTTTCTTAGGTCTAGAATATTAGTTTTTCGAACCCATACATGACTATTGGATGGATTCAATTTATCATAACAAAACTTGACCAAATGACCTTTGCGGTCATAATAGGTGCATGTATACACCTTGACATATAAAAATGCATGATGTGTGTGAGCATGATGAGCATGAGCACGTGTGGTATGTGATTGTGCTCCTGTGTGAGCATGATGGGAACAGTAAGAAACATGATGAGTGTGTGGTTTCTTTTAAGTTTGACTCTTTGAAAACACGACTTCTAATCTAGTTATGTCAAATTCACACTTTTCAAAACATTGCTCAAAGTATTAATTTTGTTTTTCAAAATGAAAATCTCATTTTCATTAATAATGTGAAACCTGCAGCACAACTGTAAACATAAAATATAGAGGTATTTGGCATATTTCCAAAAATTGAGAGATTAGAGATGCCAAATAGGATGTGTTAAATGAGTCTAGAGCATGACGAGACACATTTAGAGATGTCCAATGCTGGTCTTGTAAGATTTGGCATCGTTCTCTCAAAATTCTCTTGCAGGTGGCTTGACGGTCGTACGGTTCACTCACCAAGTATGAATGGAATACTCTTTGGTGGATTGAGAGTGAGAATGCATGTCTTTGCCCACTACGTGCGAGTGAGAGATGTAGGTATAAAAGACCCGCAGGGTAGGTCGAGACTTTATTAGGCGGCCATAGTGGGCTAGACCCAATAAAAATATATAAAAGTTCTCATCGGGATAAGATAAGATAATCTTAATTGGAAATTCAAATCAAGATTGATTTGCATCCTGTTAGTTATTGTTGGATTACAACTCTATCTCATATGATCTTGTTGGTTGGAGATGAGAATCACAATTCTATCTCCTAACCACTATATAAACCTACGAGGACTTAAATATGGGTTGAAGTTTTTCTTTCACCAGAGAAAAAGGAATCCCCATCTCTTTTCCCTCAATCACAAGGCACTTCCATTGAGGTACTTGAACGGTAGATTTAAGGGCGACTATTCTTGAAACGTCCAACAACGGTCGAGAATCAAGACAACGACCAGGAGCGAGATTGAGTCTATCACTACTCCTGCTTCCGCTGAGGAAATCCTAATCTCTCTCCTCTGTTTTGTTTATCCTAAATTCTACACAGCTCCCCTGATTGCTGCATGAAAAACAATTGCCTTAATAATAACTAATATACACTATCACATTTACTACTGTGTCATCTATAAGAACTGCCTAAGGGAAAAAAAACATCATATTTTATTTTCCAGTGAGTATACTTTCTTCCAGTAGACATCATTAAGAACACAATGAGTGAGGAAAATGATTTAACAATCGGAGGCCGATAGTGGGATTGCTAATAGCTAGAGAACTGTCTAGAACTATCAATATACTCAAAAGGGATTGTGTGGAGTAGTAACAATCAAAAACTTCTATTTCTTGGATTACTTCAACAAGTAGCCATAGATAAATTACCAAACATAAAATCCTTGCATAAATGAAGGATGCAAAAGATTATACTGTTCTCCAATCAATCAACAAACTAAATACCTTCAAGATTATTGAAGGCGAAGTAGCTTTAAACAAAGACTCCGGTGCCCACAAATAAACCCCAACGACATTCATACCACCCATCAACATTATCGAAACCTAAAAATTCAAAATGAATTCAAAAGACTTCAACTTTACTTAAACCACGCCAAATTCATCAACAAAACCCTGCAAAATTTCTAAGTGAGACCCTCTTACTTGTCGAGCGTGCTCAGCGACCTAATCCCCATCGATTAACAACGAAGGCGGCGGCTCGTTCGAAGATTTTTTCCGCCCTTTGACCCCTTCTTCTTCTCTTCTCTGCCCCCGGTTTGGACTTCAGAGAGCAAGCAGAGGATCCGCTGTCCATGAGAGGAGTTGGGATCAGATCGAAAACGAAGCCTCAGTCTGAATTAGGATTTACCTTCCCAATTATAATGCCCACCTGTTGAGCAAGTAATTGAGGAAAAAAAATTAGAGAGAGAAGAAAATAGAATGATTAAAACTGAGCTTTTTGAGAGACAGAGAGAGTTTTGAGAGGGAACTGAGGCTTGAAAGAGGCGATTCTCCCAGTCTTTGAGCTGGGACTCTTCGCTAACTACTGATTTCACCATTGTTGATCTCGGAGAGAGACTGGACCTCGACTCTCGTGTCTGGAGAGCTCGAAGACGGTGTTATTTTTGTCAGAGTGGTAACGCGTTGGGTTTGGAGCGGGACTGAGTTTGACAAGTTAAGATCCCGTTCGGACAGCCTTGGGCCTTAAAGATCAAATTCTTGGGCTGCAGGAGTGAAAAACACAAAAGCCCAAATTCTTGAGCCCAAATGTGCGCTATGGGACGGGCCCAAAAACCGTTTGCAAAGTCCTCACACTTCTCCTGCTTGCTTTTTTTTTCGAAAACGCTGACCGCCACCCCCACGCCCGCGCGCGTCTCATTCGCACTCAAAACACGCACTCTTAGTTTTCGCCGATCGTTGCTCGAGATCTCAAGATCCTTCCTCCTCCTTGATCTCCCCTCCTCCAATGGCTGCAAGCGCTCTCGAAACCCTAACGCTCCCCCGCCCTCGCCTCGACCTCGCGATAGCATCCTCTCTTCGATCCCCCCTCTTGATCCGCGGCGGAGAACTAGGGCTGGGGCTTGGGCCTCTTCCCAAGTTCTCGGGCCTTAGGGTTTCACGGCGTCTCCAGAAGGTTCATTCGGCGGCCTGCGCGGCGAATCTCAAGGCTGATCGACGGAGCTCGGTGGCATGCGAGCTCCAGGAGACCGCCACTGAGGGTAAATTCGAATTATTTCTTGATTTCTGTAGAATTTTTACCGTGATGAGAATTTCGATGCTTCCTCGTTGAAATTATAACATTCATGAGGTAATTGTGGGCGTTAGTTGAGATCTTTGGTAGCTAAGGGTTTTGCATCTCTGCTCCTGTTAGATTACGTATTCTTGCAGTTAACCTGGAAAATGTGCTTGTTGCTGATTAGATAGGCTTTCTAACTGTCAAGATCTTTAGCAATTTGAGGCTAAGTTAGATGCAATTCTTTGTGTTTTTCTTTGATGTGGAAGGAACCTCGAGTTAGAAGAAAAACAGCATATACTTTATGAAATATGTATTGCCATTGTAGATCTTTAGAGCACATTAATTTATGTATGTTGATTGAAATGTGTTATTCTGTATGACCGGAATGTTGCTGCAGATTGTATGGGTGAAATGTTGATTTGTGCTATGAGATGACTCAAACAGTTTTGGTAATTGACTTGGAGAATTATATTTGTAGATCTGCTCTGTGGTGTGTTTGGTGTTTCTTGTGCTTATAAATAGGTTCATTTACAAAAGTATCCGAAAGTGATTAGAAAAGACTTATATAGTCACGGTAGTTGAGGAATTTAAAGTGCTTATCAACAGAGATCAATATTTGAAATACATTTTGCTTGGAGGAGTTCGGTTCAAGATGAATGTGGGAGACAAGTTTTTAGATAAGATTCACAATAAAAGTAGAGATAGTTAGAAGTGAATCAGGTAAGAGATCATGCGTGAGAAAAAAATAGGAGAGGAAAGAGGAGAGCACATAGTGGACTTTGGCTCCTTAGCTGATAGATTTGGCTTCTTTGGATTCTCTAAGTTGCAGCTTTTCGATATGTGCTTTTCTAAGAGGTCCTTTTTCTAAATTGGTAGCCAAATGCCCATTTTGCCCTAAAAAAGAAGAAGAAGAAGAAGAAGAAGAAGAAGAAACACATGTTTGTTTATAAGCCATAAAAGCACTCATAATAACCAATGCCAAACACACCCTTAATGGTGACTTTGTGATGTAGATGGATGAAAATGTCCTGCCATTTCATAGGATATTTTGAGGTTTGTGCATGTGTACGTTTATGTATCTATGCATGCTTTTATACATCTGAACATGCAGTTGTCTTATGAGCAGTTCAAATTTCTGCCCACATCATGCATGCGTTGAATTTGATAAGTGTTTTCTTTTCTTTTCTTTTTTCATTTTTATTTCTTTGTTTGGGCGGGTGAGTGTTGTGTTGGTGTGGGTGGGTGGTGTCCGGATGTATGCATAGAATTGCACACATCACACATCTCTTGATGACATATGCATGTGCACATTCACCCATGAAGCAAGATTGACATGCTAGAGATACTCCAACTCAAAAATTCTTTTGAAAGTTGGATAACTTTGTGATTTGTGATAGTTCAGTAGAAAATGCTAATTAGTGGTCATAATTTTATAATATTGGCGGAAACAGAGAGGCCCAGCAGGGCATGTTCTCCATTGATCCCTGAGCAATCTGATTCATTGCATGTGATACCCCCCATCTTTGAGCGTAAATACAACATTATACTGAAGAAACCATACAGGGCAATAGAAGTAGATTTCCAAAAAAAATCAGTTGTGATATGTAAGTTATGATAGACACTACCCACACGTGTGTTTGATATAATAGCTGTTTCAGTAGAAATGGTTTTTACTGACTGGCTATAAAAACATCTTTATCAATCATACACCCGTTCCTCTCTGATAGTCAATAATTTGCAACAAAAAGAACTTAATTTATGAAGCTATTTTGTCCAAACTGTAAATGTATATTCTTCGCTATGTGGTTCTATTTAAATGGAAATGAAGTATTCAACCTGTCTAGTTATCTTGCTGGTCAGCAACTTGAATCATTATTGAAATCCTGTATGATCCAACATTTAGTCTAGCACACGTTTTATAAATTAAAATTCCTTTTTTCCCCTTAAATATGATTGTATAACATTTCCTTTCCATCTTTTACTCCAAGGGAAGAAAAACATTTTCTTGTCCTTTTACATTTTCTGTGTTGAATCTTTTGTTTCAGACTTCCACACTTAATTCAAAATTTAACATCCAATCTGAGGCATTATATCGAGTTTATATTAATCATTGCGGCATCATAGTGCCCATCACAAGAAACTCATTGCTTTCTTGGTTAAAAATTTATGATGTATTACTCTGTATGGCTTTTAATTCAGAGAAGTAGTGAAACTGGGGATCACAATGTGCATCTACTTAACGTAGCCTCAACCATTTAGAATATATCTCCGAACTTGACCCAGTGTGAGGGGTGATTAAATTATTTGATCTAATCCAACATACATTACGTTTGAATCTAGTATTCTACATTAATATCATCAAATAACATATATTTTTCAATGTACCGCGAAGGGATTTAGAATTAAAGCTAAATCAACCCATAGGATTGAAGTGTGATACATCAAGCTTTTTGTTCATGTGAATCAATCAGGGTTTTTTTTCTCCCCTTCCAACCCCTTTAGTGAAATTATCACTTTTCTCAAGTACAACTCAATTTTCTCAACAGAAAACGCATTTTTTTTAAACATCTGAGAGAAATGAAGGGTAAAAGTTATAACGGTAGTATTATAATTTCTCATAGGATAAGTGTTCAATCTGGTTATTTTTGTAATGATTCCTTTCATGATACGAAGAGTCTTAGCTCTTACCTTAAACCACAAGTTAGAATCCCTTGCACAACCTCACATTTATAGATTTCACTTCCCTCCACTGCTCAGTCATCAAATGAATAAAATTTGAAAAAGATGGAAAGTTTGACGGTGGAAAAGGGAAATCTGGGGCTCTAGATCATTCCAACACTAGACATTTATCATTTCAACATCTATCCCTCACAAGTTGGAAGATCTAATGTTGCATTGTGGGTGTAAAGGGATGTGAGTCCTGTTAGCTTGACAAGCTTACTGAACTTCAGGATGATACAACAAAGTTGGAGACAGGGGTAGCCATTAACAAAAATAAGAATTCTCGGGTGCATTAGGAACTTGGAGAGACGGGGAAAACCAGAATTGTTTCTGCAATCCTATTATATGCTGGACATATATCTGATTGGAATGTCATGGTTAGAGACTGACTAGCATAATTCTCTCACAGGTGGTCACCGAAAGCTTATGTGTGATTTATGTACCTCATGCTGTTATGGAGGAGCACAGTTTAGCACTCTAGCACTCTGCAAACTGGGTGATCCTGTTCTTTTTCACTATTTTACAGTTAGAATAAGACTTCTGAGTTGAATTTCTAGTGACTTGAGCAAAAGGATATGGGAAGGGGAATAACATGCTAAACAGCCATACCAAATTTTCAGCACCTAAGATTTAGATTTGTTGAAAGATAAACTCAAACAAAGTCCCTTGGAGTTCCCAATACAATATTAATTAAGGAGATGAGAGGTCAAATGCATTATGTAGTTTGTAATTACCAAGAGTTATTGTGAAGAAGTTTAAGAGTCATTGTGAGGAAGTTTAAGAGTCATTGTGTGTGGAATTCCAAGGTGTGTGGAATCTCAAGAGTCATTAGGAGTCTATAAATAGTGTTGTCATCCTTGAATGAAAAGATAAGCAAGAATAAGCAAGAATTTGATAGAAAAGAAATTTTGTGCTCTTGCTCCTTCCTCCTCCTCCTCCTCATATTTCTAGTTCTTCTTGTGCTAACAAATTGGTATCAGAGCCGTGGTGGAGTGATCGAAGACGCGTGTTTACGGTGATCGCAGCGCGTAAGGAGCGCTCAGTGGCAGCGCGTGAAGCAAGTGCGAGAGGCGCTCAGCAATCAAAAGACATTGGCGGTGATCAAATCTCAAGGTGATCAAATCTTCCAGCAAGTTCTTTGTGCTGTGATCAAATCTCAAGGAAGTGTTGCATGACTTGGGCAGTGTGTGATTATTTTTCCTTCGTGCGGTGATTACTTTGGGAGGTGATTCCCATTGTGAAGCTTGAAGCTTGAAGCTTGGAGAAGACCAAATCCACTTCTTGCTAAAGGCGTGCCAGAGAGTGCACAACAAAATTCACTTCTTGCTGAAGGCGAGTACTTTGCATGAGTACTCTACATGACTTTGTGCCTTGTGCGACGAGCACTGCGTGTGCTACGAAGACCGCCCCTACCACTTCGTACAAGTGCTGAAGGCGAAGGCGAGTACAAGTGCTAAAGGTGAAGGCGAAGACAAGTTGCCGAAGGCGAAGTTAAGTGCGAAGACGAAACTAAGTACCGAAAGCGAAGACAAGTGCTGAAGGTGAAGACCGTCGGTGACAGCCATGGCGAATTCCGGGAGTACACCGCTGGGACAAAAGCCTACACCGCTGGGGCAGATGCCGCTACCACTAGGGGTGGCAATTGGGTCGGGTCGGGTCGACCCGACCCGATTACTGCTCGACTCATATAATAATCGGGTCGGGTCGACCCGACCCGATTATTATACGGGTCAAAAATTCAGACCCAGACCCGACCCATTCTTAGTCGGGTCGACCCGACCCGACCCATTTGACCCGATTATTAAATTTTAAATACAATTTCTTTACACTTTATTACCAAATTGTTGGGTGGTATAGTTAATCATCACACTAAACTGTACAAACTAGAGGTCACGGGTTCAAAATTGGTCTTACGCATATTTTTTGACAATTTGATTAGGCGAAGGGAAGGAGTAGGGGTGGCAATTGGGTCGGGTGGGGTCTAATTGGGTCGGGTCTTAAATGGGTCGACCCATAATCGGGTCGGGTCGACCCGACCCATTTATTTATATGGGTCAAAAATCCAACCCAAACCCGACCCAGTATTATGCGAGTCGACCCGACCTGACCCATTTGACCCATTTAACTAAATGGGTCGGCCGGGTCGGGTCGACCCGTTAGCTGTAAATGTTTTGTAGGAACCTTGTTCTTACATTCTATAAGTAGATGACAGTGGCATAATGTTGGTTTCAATAAGTTAAAAATCATAAAATCATGTATATCAAATGCAATGCTTCTTATTCTCTGAAATAAAGGTGAAAGTATTAGTGGGATTGAGACAAACTCAGGGATTGTTTATGCAATATAATTTTGTTTATTTATGAGAATGTAGTTAAAATTAAGGGGCTTTAGATTTTTCATAGAAGATTGTGCAATGTGTATGGTGTATTGGATTTTGATGAAGAAAGGATGGAGAGCTAAATTATGAAGTCCCTGAGCGGAAATGATAAATGATTCCCAAAAAAAATCTCTGGATCAAAAATATAAAAAGGTAAATGGGTCTTAGCGGGTCTTAGCGGGTTTGGTGGGTTTGGGTCGACCCGACCCATTTATTAATCGGTCTGGTGGGTCGACCCGATTACGACCCAAACCCGTATAGCTCAAACCCATACCCACTTACTCTGGGTCGGGTCGGGTCGGGTCTGACGGGTCGGGTCTGAATTGCCCCCCCAGCTACCACGCCTCACAAAGACGAACTATGACAATTGGAGCATTCAGATGCGGGTGTTGCTTGGTGCACAAGACGCGTGGGAAGTATTTGAGAACGGCTACACAGAGCCGGCTACTACTGATAACATGACGCCGAATCAGTTAAAGGCGTTGAAAGAAACGCGCACGAAAGACAAGACCGCTCTCTACTTCTTATTCCAAGCGGTAGATGAGTCGGGGTTCGAGAAGATTGCTAGTGCGGCAACTTCGAAGGAGGCATGGGAGATTTTGCAAAAAGTCTTCAAAGGCGCCGACCGTGTTAAACAAGTGCGGCTTCAAACTCTATGAGGTGAATTGGAGGCCATGAAAATGAAGGAGTCAGAAGGAGTATCTGACTACATCACGCGTGTACAAACGGTGGTGAATCAACTCAAACGCAATGGAGAAACCATAACCGATTCAAGGATCGTGGAGAAGATTCTGCGGTCATTGACCGAGAATTTCGAAAATGTTGTATGCGCAATTGAGGAGTCGAAGAATCTGGAGGAGATGACCATAGATGATCTCGCCGGTTCTCTCGAGGCGCATGAGCAACGGAAGAAGAAGAAACAAGATCTGCTCGAAGAGGCCTTACAATCTAAGGCAACTATCAAGGAGGACAAGACGATGTATGCCCAGCAAAACTGGCGTGGTCGAGGACGCGGCCGTGGAGGTCGTGGTCACGGTAGAGGCTGCGGACGCGGAGACAACTCGAAAGAAAAGGACCAGCCGAGCCAACAAAATTGGCGTGGTCAAGGACGCGGTCGTGTAGAGGCGGCCGGTCAAATCGTCAAAATGTCCAGTGCTACAAATGCGGCAAATATGGACACTACGCAAAAGAGTGCTACTCCGACAAAAAGATAGAAGAAAATGCGAAACTAGTCACGGAAGAGAAGATAAGAGACGATGGTGTTCTCATGATGGCCTATAAAGACATTATTCCTGATAGCGACTCGGTCTGGTATCTCGATACAGGCGCTAGCAATCACATGAGTGGGCACAAACATCTCTTTATGGAGATCCAAGAGATAGAAGATGGGCACGTGTCATTTGGAGATGCGTCGAAGGTTCAAGTCAAAGGCCGAGGAAAAATACGCTTTTCTCAAAAGGATGGCAAAGAAGGGACAATTGAGGATGTCTACTATGTGCCTGACATGAAAAGTAATATCCTTAGCATGGGCCAACTATTAGAGAAGGGATATTCGATCTTCATGAAAGATCGAATGTTACACTTGAAGGACAAAGGAGGCCGGTTACTTGCACGAGTGGAGATGGCCAAGAATCGGATGTTCAAACTCAACTTGAGAAGTGTGCGAGAAAGGTGCTTGCAAGTCAACATGGATGACAAAGTCTCGTTGTGGCACTTGCGGTTCGGACACTTACATTATGGCGGCCTAACAGAATTAGTAAAGAAGCATATGGTCCACGGGTTACCAGATATGGACTACACCAAGAATTTTGCGAAGGGTGTGTACTTGGCAAGCAACAAGGAACACTTTTCAGAAAAGGGCGAAATATCGTGCAAGGAGTTCTCTCGAGTTGGTACATACCGATATATGTGGCCCGATCACACCTAAGTCATTCAGTGAGAAGAGGTACATTATCACCTTTATTGACGACAACACAAGGAAGACTTGGGTTTACTTCATGAAAGAAAAGTCCGAGGCACTCGAGGTGTTCAAGAAATTCAAGATGCAAGTAGAGAAGACAACTGGTCTTTATATCAAGGCCTTACGATCGGACAGAGGCGGAGAGTACATGTCAACTGCTTTCAAAAGCTACTGCGAGGAATAAGGAATCAGAAGATTCTTGACTGCACCATACTCACCTCAGCAAAATGGTGTGGCTGAGAGGAAAAACCGGACTATTCTTGATATGGTTCAGTCGATGTTGAAGAGCAAAAACATGCCAAAAGAATTTTGGGCAGAAGCGGTGCAATGTGCTGTGTATGTGCAAAATCGGTGCCCACATGCGAAGATGGGAGATCAAACACCCCAGGAAGCTTGGAGCGGACGAAAACCAACCGTATCACATTTGAGAGTATTCGGTAGTGTGGCCTATGCGCACGTACCGGATCAAAGAAGAACCAAGCTAGATGACACGAGTAAGAAGTACGTGTTCATCGGGTATGACGAGAAGACAAAAGCTTTCAAGTTATTCGACCCGATCGAAGAAAAGGTGGTTGTAAGCCGAGATGTGCAAGTGAATGAAGAAAGCGCATGGAATTGGAACAACAAAAAGAGGTAACGTAGGAGGAAGAAATAGAAGAATCAACCTCTGCACCGATAATCAAATAGACAAGCCCTCCGACATCTGATGATGAAGAAGAACCAAGACAACCGAAGATGCGAAGCTTGCAAGATCTATATGAGACAACAAGCGAAGTACACTTGGTATGTCTTCTAGCGGATGCTGAGAATATCATTTTTGAAGAAGCAGTGAGAGATAAGAAATGGCAAGCCGCGATGGATGAAGAAATAAGTGCTATTGAAAGAAATGAAACTTGGGAGTTGGTGGAGCTGCCGAAAGGACATCAACCCATAGGAGTAAAATGGGTGTATAAGAAAAAGATGAATGCCCAAGGTGAGATAGAAAGATATAAGGCACGTCTAGTAGCAAAAGGCTATAGACAAAAGGCTGGGATTGATTATGATGAAGTCTTTGCTCCAGTCGCGAGGATGGAGACAATTCGGCTTCTTATATCCCAAGCAGCACAATTCAAGTGGCCAATCTATCAGATGGACGTGAAGTCAGCATTTTTAAATGGTGTGCTTGAAGAAGAAGTATATGTGGAGCAACCTCCTGGGTACATGAAAACCGGGAAGGAGAAAAAATGTTGAAGTTAAAGAAGGCGCTATATGGGCTGAAACAAGCGCCGCGAGCATGGAATACCCGAATCGACACCTACCTCAAAGGGAACAGGTTCATGCAATGTCCTCATGAGCATGCATTATATGTGAAGAAGAAAAAAGGTAACTTGCTGTTTGTTGCTCTTTATGTTGATGATCTCATATTCATGGGGAATAATGAGGAGATGATAAAAGACTTCAAAGAAGCGATGACTCGGGAGTTCGAGATGACAGATTTGGGGCTGATGAAGTATTTTCTTGGTCTTGAGGTTAAGCAAGGAAAATCGGGAATATTTGTGTCCCAAGAGGCGTATGCAAAAGACATTTTGAAGAAAAACAAGATGGAAGATTGCAACCCGGTAGCAACACCGATGGAACTTGGTGCGAAACTCTCAAAATTTGATGAAGGAGATCGAGTTGATGCAAACAAATACCGGAGCTTAGTTGGGAGCCTACGGTATCTCACATGTACAAGGCCTGACATTGCATATAGTGTCGGGATAGTGAGTCGGTTCATGGAGGAACCGAAATACTCACATTTGAAGGCTATCAAGAGGATTCTTCGATACATTCGAGGAACTGTATCACTCGGGTTATTCTACTCGGAGACACATGAATACAAACTGGTGGGTTACTCCGACAGTGATTGGTGCGGAGATATAGATGATCGAAAAAGCACATCGGGATATGTGTTTTATATGGGAGACACAGTTTTCACATGGGTCTCAAAGAAGCAGCCAATAGTAACCTTATCAACATGCGAAGCAGAATATGTGGCAGCATCATGGTGCGTGTGCCACGCAATCTGGCTGAGAAATTTGCTATGTGAGCTAAAACTCCAGCAAAACGAAGCGTCCGAAATACGAGTTGACAACAAAATCAGCAATTGAGTTGGCAAAGAAGCCGGTGCACCATGAAAGGAGTAAGCATATAGATGTTCGTTTCCATTTCATACGGGAACATGTGATGAAAGGTAAAGTGCGACTGAGTCACTTGCGAGTCGTGATCAAGTGGCAGATATCTTTACAAAGCCGCTACCAACAGTGCTATTCGAAAATTGCAAGAAGATGATTGGAATGAAGGATGGAAAATGTTTGAGTTTAAGGGAGGAATTTGTTGAAAGATAAACTCAAACAAAGTCCCTTGGAGTTCCCAATACAATATTAATTAAGGAGATGAGAGGTCAAATGCATTATGTAGTTTGTAATTACCAAGAGTTATTGTGAAGAAGTTTAAGAGTCATTGTGAGGAAGTTTAAGAGTCATTGTGTGTGGAATTCCAATGTGTGTGGAATCTCAAGAGTCATTAGGAGTCTATAAATAATGTTGTCATCCTTGAATGAAAAGATAAGCAAGAATAAGCAAGAATTTGATAGAAAAAAAATTTTGTGCTCTTGCTCCTTGCTCATCCTCCTCATATTTCTAGTTCTTCTTGTGCTAACAAGATTGCTGTTCAATGCTACTTCAGAAAGTGCCATCATCTGCATTTGCTTTCTTCATTGCAAAGATTTTCTACATTCATTGCCGAATTGTAGTTCTCAACGTGTCTAAGCATTTTTAGCTGTTTTATTTACAGTTCCAGATGTGACCAAAGAAACATGGCAGTCGCACATCATGGAGTGTAGGAGACCAGTGGTCGTTGAGTTTTGGGCACCATGGTACGGACCCTGCCGCACGATCCATCCTGTTGTTGCCAAAGTAACCAAGACGTATGAAGGAAGCTAGAATGTTTCAAGATCAACACCGATGAGTGCCCGGACTTAGCATCCCAGTATGGAATCAGAAGCATCCCAACTATCATACTCTTGAAGAACGGTGAGAAGAAGGTTGCGGTCATTGGGGCTGTTCCTGAAAGTACACTAATCTCTTGCATTGATAAATTCCTAGGGAGGTAGAGCGGATCTCTTCAGAAATAGACTGTTACTTCACCCACTCTTTGGTGCAGGTTTAAATTTCTCGTGGCTGTCAATAGAAGTCTCAAAAGCTGTGTATAGTTCTGGTGGTTAGAATTGCTGTCATCTTCCGGCAGTAGTGTTAATGTTGTAGAGAGTTGTTGGATTTAGCAAAATACTGCTTATGCTGAAATGAAACAAAGGAAGCACTATACTCTGTTTTTTTTTTTTTTTCCCTTGCATGTTATTTTGTATTTTTGGCAATGTGAGAGATATTTTGGGATCATTGTGTGTTACTCTGAATCTGATCCGTGCATATAGAATGGTTCATGCATTGTGCTCTGTCCAAATGAAACTGCAGTGCTTTGTTCAAAGCTGGCCTTGATTGCGTTTACTGGCTGCTTTGAAGACTTGTAATGTCTCTCCATCTTTACATATACATATTCTGGCTTGTCAACAACCTTGGTATGGGTAAGCTTGGACCGTACGAGGACGAGTTCGTAGGACCGATCCGAGATGAGCCGGAATTGTTGGTGATTGACCAACTCGACAATGCAATATCGATTGATTTGGTGGGGTATTTCTTGCAACGAGGATCGGCGATCTTCTACCAATTTGTGTAGAGCCTCTCCTTCCCAATTTCAGAAATCTTCAGAAAACTACTATGCGTTTTTACTCGATTTCAAAAAACAAACAAGGAAGAATCTCATAAAGAAATACAATAAATTACTTTGAACCACGAACTTCCACGATGATTTTATGAAAATTCATCATAGTTTTCCTTTTATTTGTGAAAAGCTATTTTACTAGTTAAATTAAGTGAAAATTCTCAGTAGTTTTACGAAATTCAACCCCCATGATATCATTCTTCCATGAGGCCAACCGTTTGTTCAAGCTTTAAAGGGCGCAAAACATTAAAAAAAAAAAAAAAGGAAAGAAAAATCTATGGGCGACAACTTGTTTTCTAATACTTGGAACGAGTCTGATGGCACCCAGAAATGGGATGAAAACATGGTGTCTGCCACGCAGGAATGGCATCAGCCGCCCCCAAACACGCGTAAACCGCGGAAAACCACAGGCGCATCTCACCTTCCTATATTCTCCGGGCCAATCAAGGATCTGCTGCAATCGCTTTAGTGGCACATGGGCCAACACAATAATGGATCCCAAGGGCCAGAAGACTTTGTCTCCATGCAACACGTCCTTCCCCTGCACTCAATCCATCCAAGTCATCATGTCGGTGAAATCTCATCTCTTCTCCACTCTCTGATATGAGAGAGAGAGAGGGGGAGAGGGAGAGAGGGACCGACAACATCGCATTGTTCGATATGCCAACCTCCACAAAGTAAGTGGTCTATTTATTTCTCTAACTTTAAGAGACGACCTCCTGGAGAGAAAAAAACGGTTAAATCACAGATCTTATCAGCTCTTTTCTACAGCGGGCCTGTTTGGTTAAGGTTAGAAGGGAGGAAACGAGGAACTGAGAAAGTGGTAATAATTTTTTTTGAAACTTAAAAATTGGCTAGTAAGTTTCTGGTGTTTGAATGTTGTTAAGAAGTTTGATTTGAAAAATGTTTGGTCTTTTCCGGTGTTTGGATGGTAACGTGAAAGTGAAAGTGAAAAAGTTGACCACAAAGTTGACCGTAAAATAATATTAAAATAAAAAATGAACTGTAATTAGAATGCAAGTTAGATTTACATGGACAAAAAATTAACTATTTTCTGTTATAACTTATTAAAAATGAGATTTATATGACCACAAAATTAAATGTAGCACTTTAGAAGTGAGGAAATGATTGTGTAAAAGAGAAAAGAGAAAAGAAAAGGAATTTTCTTATTTTCTTTTTTCGGTATTTGGATAGATAGGGAAGTGAGCAATTATACTTCCCTATTTCCTTACTTCCGCCTACTTCCTTTCAACCAAACAACCCACGTTGAAGCATCTTGCAGACTTATGTTTTCCGATTACTGCTGATATCATGCGTGTTTAGAATATAATTACCTTTGGCACCTGTCACAGTTTTAAAATTTGATGTTGTGGCAGAGATTTTAATAATGTATGTCAACAAGGTAAAATATTTTTTAGCATTTTCTATTGGATAATAGATGCCCACAATCACAAAGTATATAGAAAACAGAAACAACACCAAGAAAGATGTTTGGGGAATTTATATTATCAAAGATGTGGATTGTCTTTGTCATTCAGCAGCACGTAGGAATCACTTTTCTTGTAGTGTTGGATAAGTCTAAGGACTTATAATTATTGATGGGCAGTGACTGCTGTACGTGTATAAATATATGCACTGTCACTAGGATAAGATTGGATGAGGTGGGAGAGTATTGGTTGGTTCTTTGGAATATATAAATGCATGTCTAAAGATATTGAGAGAAGCTGCATCATACAGCAATTAGCTCTCTTTTTCTTTTTCTTTTTCTTTTTCTTTTTTTTTGAAAGTCATCACTACTTCCACCTGAATTGTAGAGTTGTGGGCCAATAATTTTGCATATGGTGTTTCACAATATGCAACAAACCAGACTATACTTGGTAATTGGAGTTAACATGTGTTAGATGAAGCTTGTAATGATCTCAAAAGATAATAATAATTATTATTAGAAGTAACTAGTGAGCATCTTATATATGTTACTAGGTTATAATAATCTTTTATAAATCACAATACAATAAGCATGTCTACAGTTTTATTTTGCTTTATAGAGGCAATCAAATGACTACTTGTTACAGCCACCTACTTTGTTTTATAATTAGAAAAAAAAACTCAGAGTCTAATTTGATTCGCTACAAGCTCATACGCGTCAGCATAAATCGATTCCTCTCAATACCAGTTGCTTATATATTTTCATTTCTTTTTTTTACCCTTCTTCATCACCCCGACGTTGCTCTCCTCTCAACCTTCACCCCGACGCAGAGTAATTCACGGGTCGACCTGTGCGGTCAGGTGTCGTGGGGATTAGAAGAGGTGGAAAGCCCCCTCCTGGGGATCTCGGTGGGCGGAGCCCCAGACCAATTATTTTTTAGAATCGACCTTTTTGTAGATCTCGTTTATTCGTGTCACTATGAGTTTTTGTTTGTATTTTTGATCGATGTGGTATTTAGATCTAGAAAGTATTTGGGGATCATTTGATGCCTGAAAACAGGGTTCTGTTGATGATGAGATGCTGAATGAGGACTGCGACTCATGATCGCAGTTTTATGCGAGGGCTGCGACCAGGGTCGCAGTCTTTTATTACGACTATGGTCGTAGTCCTTTCATTAATTGAAAATTGAGGTATTTTGCGTGGACTATGATCATTGTCACAGTCCCAATGTAGACTGAAATTTTGTGTTTCTGTGAGGATTACGATTATGGTCGCAATCCTAATAAAAACTCAAAAACAAAGTATCATAAATAGGATTGTTATCATAGTCGCAATCATATAAAGGCTCAGAAACATGTCCTCATAAAGAGGACTGTGATCATGATTGTAGTTCTATAAAGACTCAGAAACATGACATTTTTGTGAGAACTGTATCATGTAACAGTCGCAGAAATAGTACATTTTTGTGAGGACTGTGATCATGTTTGCAGTCCTCAGAAACAGGGCGTTTTTATGAGGACTGTGATCATGATCATAGTTCTCAGAAATAAGTTTTTTTTTGTGAGGACTGCGATCATGGTCGTAGTCCTATACATTCCAGTAATCAGCATTTTCAAGCGGTTCACTCTTTTGAAGCGATTAATGTAGGGGCATTTGCGTCTTTTGCCACTGAGAAACGCTTCTGCGCTTGACACATGGGCGCACGTGGTTGGTTTAAAAAAAAGGTGGCTGAAGCGAACAAAATTATTGAGTTGAGTTTTTTCCTAATTACGGTTTGACATAGAGAGGGTGTAGCCAATATATATATATATATATATATATATATATATATATATATATATATATATATATATATATGAGAAAAATGTATATCAGCCGGCGGGCTGAGAGTACTCTCTCAGCCTGCGGTGACGTGGCTCAATTTGTGACGTCACTGGCGTGCGGCCCGCTTTTAGGAAGAAGTTAAATTACCAAATACCCCTTTCGATAACTTTTCCTTATTGTTTATTATAATTTTTGCCCGGATGCCTCACCCTCACTGGCCTGCTATAAAATATTACTTTATAGTTTAATTTTTTTTTTGTATATAATATAGTCAGAGTCTTTGGTTGCAGTGTACATTTAAACTGCGACCTATGTCAGATTCTTTTTTTTGGTGTACATTTAAACTGCGACCTTAGTCAGATTCTTTGGTCGCAGTCGCCGTGGTGTTATTGATAAAGATGGCCAGCAATTGCAATTTAGGGTCGCATTACATGGACTGCGACGTAGGTCGCAGTACGTTAGGTAGATGTTTCCTTTATATTAACATGCATAGTGTCCAAGGTGGCACGCATTACATGTACTGCGACGTAGGTCGCAGTACGTTAGGTAGATGTTTCCTTTTATATTTACATGCATAGCGACCAAGGTGGAAGTGTTATTTTTTGCTATATCAGCCGCCAGCAACTGCGACCAAGGTCGCAGTTGATAAGCGCAGTCTTAAAAAAAATAATGCGTCCACGGTGGCACGCATTACAGAAACTGCGACCAAGGTCGCAGTGTTGTTTTGGATTAAGTCATTTTTTTTTAAATCTAAATGAAAAATGAAAAGTTTTTGCTGAGGGGACGCGACCTGGAGTCACTTCGTGAGACGCGGCCTGTCATAAAAGATTTTATGAGATCTTTTAACGTCAACTCTACATCGACGAACCCGCACCATTCGTTGTTTCCCGAAGCTGCTGTCCACTCGTCTGTTCTTCATTGGGTTTATGCGTTAATGTCTTTTAATGCCAAACCGGCGCTGGTGGTTGGACACCACCAGCGCCGGTTTGGCATTAAAAGACCACCAGCGCCGGTTTTGAATTAATGAACTATTAATTAGGGTTATTATGGCCTGCCTATAAATAGGGCTCACCCTCTCCTTTTTTTAAACGGCCCATACTTAGTTTTCTTTCGAGAGCAATTGCTCTGAGAATTCCAGCTTTCTTGAGAGACTCTAACAGGCTCCTGCCTCCATGGATGAAGATGACCCCATGGACGAAGATGACCCAGAGCTTGATTGTCCTTTTTTTTCAGGTTCGCTGGGCCACTGGGAGAATATTTTTGGCCGGCGAACTTGATCGATGTTCGTGTACAAGGGATTTAGTCGTGGTCCTCGTCATGTACAAGAGATTTAGTCGTGTCATGACGAGGACCTAACCCTCACCGAGATCTGCTCTCCCATCTGGGTTGTGGATGGTCAGAGTGGGTATGGCGGCGGGGGTTGTGGTGGATATAGTGGTGGGTAGCATACCCTGTGCGGTCTCAACTCCTCCTCTCTCACCCCAGAAGTGTCATCGAGGCTTCTGACGAAGAGATGTTCATCACCGAAGGGTTTCTGCTGCCACCAGACCTGTATACCACCACTGTTCGTGGTCCTCGCAATCCACAGTTTTTTAATACACGAGGACCTCAATAACACCACTGCTCTTAGTCAACAAGGGCTCTTTTTTTTATGTTTAGTCTTCTTGATGTCGTTTTTTTGTAACACTCAATCTTATTGTATAAGTAAGAGATCGATTTTTGTATCATTTTCATATTCATGGAGATAAATGCCTGGACATAAATAAAAATACGTCAATAACACCACTGCTCTTTAGTCAACAAGTACTCTTTTTTTTGTAGTCTTTCTTTGTACTCCTGTATTGTAACACTCAATCTTATTGTATAAGAGAGCGTTTTGTATCATTTTTACATGCGTGGATATAAATGACTGGACATAAATAAAAAACATATTTATTTTTTTAATAAACTTCGATCTTTTTGGTCGCAGTCATGCATTTTCAAACAAAACAACTTGGACCAGAGACGACACTGCGACCAACGTCGCGTAAGCCTATAGTGCAAACAGAAACAACTGCCAGCAAAGACTGCGACTAAGCAACTGCTGCGTTTGACGTGTCACCTCGTCGTAGTGTTGTTGTTGATTAATAATAAAACCAGCAACTGTGACCAAGTTTGCAGATTATTTTTTTTAAGACTGCGCCCATCAACTGCGACCAAGGTCGCAGTGTATTTTATTAAGACTACGGTCAGAAACTGCGACCAAGGTCGCAGTGTTGTTGATTTAGAGTAAAAACCAACAACTGCGACCAAGGTAGCAGTGTTCTTGTTGATTTAAGCTACGGTCATCAACTGCGAGCAAGGTCGCCGTGTTTTTTTGTTGATTAAGCTACGGTCACCAACTGCGACCAAGGTCGCAGTATTTTTTTTGTTGATTAAGAATAAAGACCAGCAACTGCGACCAAGGTCGCAGTGTTGTTGATTTAGAGTAAAGACCAACAACTGCGACCAAGGTAGCAGTGTTCTTGTTGATTTATGCTACGGTCATCAACTGCGAGCAAGGTCGCCGTGTTTTTTTTGTTGATTAAGCTACGGTCACCAACTGCGACCAAGGGCGCAGTATTTTTTTTGTTGATTAAGAATAAAGACCAGCAACTGCGACCAAGGTCGCAGTGTTGTTGATTTAGAGTAAAGACCAACAACTGCGACCAAGGTCGTTGTGTATTTTATTAAGACTACGATCATCAACTGCGACCAAGGTCGTCGTGTTTTTTTTGTTGATTAAGAATAAAGACGAGGAACTGCGACCAAGGTCGCTGTGTTGTTGATTAAGTCTAAAGACCAGTAACTGCGACCAATGTCGCAGTGTATTTTAATAAAACTACGGTCATCAACTGCGACTAAGGTGTACCAAAATATATTTAAAAAGAGATTTAAAAACAGATTTCGTCACATTTAACTTTGGAAACATATTATATATATTTAAAAAAGTAACAAAATACATTTTTTTTAAACTTCTATTTCTCGTCATCACCATCGTAATCAGATTCGTCGTCAAGAGTCATGTTTTCGTCTTCTGTATCGCTTTCCGTCTCTTTCTCCTCTTCAGCGACAGTCTCCTCTTCGCTTTCTTCCTCTTCATGTTTGTGTTTTGGTTCATCAACGAACTCCCAGAACGGGTCATCTGTATCAAGCTCTGATTCTGACCCGTAGCGAGACATTGTTTCAGAACTAAACATAAAATCATCATTTGATGATTGGCTTTCTTTCCGGTGAAGATGGTGGTGATGGTGAAGACATTTTTTTGAATGTATTTTTCGAACAGTAAGAGTATCGAATTTGAGGAAAAAATAACTTAGTATGTTTTTAATCCTTTGCTCATGACCCTTTATATATTTTTAATCCCGGAATTCCAAAAGGTTTAAGCTCTCGGACCACGTGAATATCTCTCAAATATATTTTCTACCTTTTCAAAAAATTGTATACTTCCTAGGTGACTGTTCAGTTATCCAAAACAGTTAAAATGTTAATACACTATAATTTGAAATTATAATGAACTTCAAACAGTTCATTATTGCGACCATAGTCGCATTGGGAACTGATAAATGTTTAAGTAAATGTGTTTTTTTTTACTTTTTCAAGGCTAGTAGTCGCAGTCGTCATATAAAAGGGGTATTTTTGTCAATTTGTTTCACGATTGTTTAGGCGGGATTTTTTTATTTTTTGGCGCCAACACTCTGCGACCGATGTGCGGAGGTGATGTAGCCACGTCCCGCAGGCTGAGAAACTCTCTCAGCCTGCAGGCTGAGGTACAGTAACCCCTATATATATATATATATATATATATATATATATATATATATATATATATATATATATATATTATATGGGTCAAGTGCTCCTAGTAGGTCTCCTTAGATTGTAATCTAAGGAGACGGCTTAAAACTCCAACATCCCAATTTTTTTTTCACGATCCGACCGCACATTATCATATTCATGTTATAAGATGTATGCATATAAAAATCACGTGATTTGAAATTCATTTACTCATTGATCTAATCGTTCCATTTTGTTTTACTGTTTAAAAACCGTTAATGTTTGAACCCAAATAAAATAGAGTAAACAAACTTCAAATCACGTGAATTTTTATATGCGTGCATCTTATAACATGGATATGATAATGTGCGGTCGGATCGTGAAAAAAAAAATCGGGATGTTAGAATTTTAGGCCGTCTCCTTAGGTTACAATCTAAGGAGACCTACTAGGAACACTTTTCCCTATATATATATATATATATATTATATATATATATATATATATATATATATATATATATATATATATATATAGTGAGTTGATCCCCTAAGAACGGTTCTCACGAATTCATGTGAGAACTTTCACGTGGGCCGTCGGATCTGATAGAGATCTAGTTTTATTTGATTTGATCTATCAGATCCGACGACCCACGTGAAAGTTCTCACAGAAATCCGTGAGAACCGTTCTTAGAGGATCAGCTCCCTATATATATATATATATATTATATATATATATATATATATATATATATATATATATATATATATATATATATATATATTGATAATTATGATAATTGTTATTTAGAATTAGTCACTAATATCTCTTTTCTTATAAGGGAAATTATCTTTAACAACCTTTATATAGATTCCCATTTTTAAAAACCTCCTAGGCCTTTTTCGCTCATCAAAAATCTCACTAAGTTTTGTGTGTGATTGGAATCTGGTCCCCACCAAAAATGAATATCATGGATGATGTATTTTCTTAATAGCATTATTGTTGTAACACCCCGCCTCGTGGGTACGGGGACACTACTGCGACGTACAGACGCAGGACAGGAATACCCTCATGTATGTATGCTAAGCATCAATACAATACATGAGTCAGAGTATAGAAGTACGTGATAATATACATTCCAATAAAAGAGTGCAAGCATGTAGTTATCACAGAGTATAACATAATATTACATGAGTAATACGTCATCAAGAGGCACAAAGCATGATTTACAGAGTATCAAAGACTGAAAGATGATAGTGAGCTGCAAAAAGAGAATCCCGCTAGCCGATCAAGAGAGGGCAGGTAGGGAATGAGCTACGGCTGATCCACTTACTCCACAAGAAAAGTCTGGTCTTTCGCGGAAGGGTCCACTTTATTTCAAGCTCCGGAATCTGGAATACAGGTGCAGGGTTGTCAGAAAGTAACCCAACGAGTGCGAGAAATGAAGCAAAATGGCGTGCATATGTAATTACACGTGTAACGAGAAATGTGTCATGAGCATAAGTCATACAATCACCATAAAGAGTGTAACATGAAATTAGCATTAAAATCTGGTAAGATGCAATCATATTATTATATTATCATTACTCATCTGACCCGTATGTTTAGGTATGTGTCCTGACGTCCTAGTACACATACATCTACATATGAGTAAGATGAGGTTGGTTATTGAAAACAGATGGGGGATCAACTAACTATATTTATAGCGGGTCCAGTGCATACCCGGGACAACAACCTCAGGAGCATCCGGCACTGACCCAGAATCTGCCGCTAAGTAGTAAGGGTCTTATTTATATGTCCTGAACAGGAATTGAATTGGAGCAAGGGTATTAGTACACCCCATCGGAACATCTGGTGGCCCTCAGGTAGAACCGAAGTTTTAGTTGCATAATATTTGACCATTTTAAACATGTATACATATTGATTCCATCAGTTTCCTCCATCCCAGTGTAAGTTGTCCAGTTATTACAAATTTATGTCCATGATGGTCGATTTACAGGATTTTACTTGAATATAATACAGAGGAACATGCTTGATGCAGGAGTACATGATCTCTAGGTGTATAACATGATGATAGTGTCAAGTTCTCGCAAATGTGATAACCGTGAGTCAGGTAATTAACAGGTCAGGTGTCATGGTACTAGTGAAGTACAACAGTACATGTATATACAGGATCACAACATCATATCAAAATAATATAAAAATTATTTCAAACTCTTCACAACCATAATAATAATTATTATAAATTAAACTATAAATTAGCTAGGTGGGGCTAGGTAAAAGCCAGAGTGAAGCTAGATCGTGTCCAGCGAAGCTAAACCATAGGCGAAGCTAAGCTCACAGCAAACAGCGCTAGGCACACGGTGGAACTAGGCTCCTGGCGAAGCTAGCACAGCGCTAGGTGCTAACATGCACAATGAAGTTATCGCTCGTAGCGAAGCAAACACTCTCGGTGAAGCTAACGCATACGGTGAAGCTAGCGTATGAACGCTTGGCTAATGCTCGCTGTGAACTAACGTATGAATGCTTGGCTAATGCACGCATCGAAGCCATGCTCTCGGCGAAGCTACGCATATGCAAAGATATCGCTCACGGCGAAACTACGCTTATGGAGAAGCTACCGGTACAAGCTCTGAGGGCTACACTCGCCTACCAAGCTGAGCTAGTAAAAGCCCAAAGACTGAAAACAAAGCTCGAAGGTTGAAGGAAAGCCCGGAGGCTAAACACGAGTACGAGCACTCATGAGGAGTACGAGAATAAGCACTCATCAGAGGCAAGTAGGAGCACTCGCGAGGAGTACAAGAATAAGCACTCACCTAGAGAACGCCCCAGACACAGTGATGGGTAAAAAAGAAGCTCCAATGAAGCTCAGCGGTGCTCGTGATGACGCGCGAGGAGAAGGGGGCTGACTGTGAGGGGGAGAGGGAAAGAGAGATAAAGAGAGCGTGAAAGAGAGAGTAAGAGAACCAGAGTGTGAGAGAAAAGAAGAGAGGGAGGGAGAAAGAGAGAGAGAAGACAGAGAGAATAGAAAAGAGAGAATAGAAGAGAGGGGGAGAACAGAGAGCGAATGGGAGAGAGTGAGGGAGAGAAACAGGGAGATAGGGGAGAGAGCGGGAGAGAGTGGGAGAGGATTGCGGCGAGGGGAAGGGTGGCACATGGATGGAGGGGCACGACCAGGGGCTGACGGCACGCGGCCTAGCTGGGACTCGGCCGCTGTCGGCCAAGGGAGGGGAGGAAGCAGATGGTTGGGCTCGGCTTGGAGATGGGAGGAAGGAGAGGGGTAATGATGGTGGTTGGCCGGCCGAGGGCTGGTGGTCGGAGGTCTGGCCAGGGGCCAAGAAGAAAGGGGAAAAGAGTGAGGGGAAGGGTGCTGGGTGTTGGCGGCCACAAGATAGGGAGGAGAAGGGAGGGGAGGTGGCTGGTTGGGCTCGGCCAAGGAGGAAAGGCAGGTAGAGTTGAGTGGAGGAGAGAGGGAAAGGTGATGATGGTACAAGCAATAGAGAGAGAAAGGAGAGGAAGGAAAAGGGAAGAGAAAGAGAGGGAAGGGGCTGTCGTGGGATAGCCGGGGAGGAAGAGAGGGAGAGGAAGAGGGGGCTGTTGTGGCTGGCTGGCTGGCGGCCAAGGGAGGAGAGAGGAAGAGAGTGAGAAGGTGATGAGAGCGTGAGAGAAAGAGTGACAGGGAGAGTGAGAGGGGGATTATAATGAGAAAGAGAGATGAACAGGGAATATTGGGGGGAGAGAGAGATGGGGAGTAGATGAGATATGATGGGAGTGGGGGGAGTGCAGGGCATAGGGGAGGAGACGGCCATATGGGGGAGCCAGGGAGGGGAAAAAAGAAGAAAGAAAGAGAGAAAGGAAAAAAAAGAAAGGAAAGGAAAAGGAAAGGGAAAAAAGGAAGAAGTGGGACGGGCTCAAAGTCTAGGGCTTGGGCCGGATTCAAGTCTCGGCTGGGCTCGGGTCCACAAAATATAAAATAAATATCAAATAATAAACGAATGGAACGAAATAAAACGGGCAAAAAACGGAACACGCATTTGGATACGTATTCCGGGATCAGTGTGTTACAATTGCTCTTCTCTGCGCTGGTGCTAAATGACGTGACTAGCACGGCGCACGTGACGCGCATTTCATGCTCATCACGTGTTGCTCATGTGCTACTCACTGGCAACTCTCAGTTTGTCCACATTGACTCTTAGTTTGTCAACCCTTCTTTATTATTTGTCCACCTCAGTCTGACTCAGTAGATGCACATTATAAAAAGAATTTGATAAAGATCTCGCTGTAGGAGCATTTAATGCTCTGTAGCAAAAAATGTAGACTGATTTTATGTGGAGCGGACAGATTCATCATTTTGAGTAATATTTTTTTCATATCAGTTTAGTGAGAAAAATTGTTGCTATTTTAGTAAAAATGAAGGGAAAAGGTGAAAGCGAAGGAAACATCTATAGCATCGAATTTGTTCACCTATAGTTGTGTTATAAGATTTTCTTTAAACAAAACCTTAAATTTTTGAATAATGTGAGTTTGTGAGATTTGAGATTTTAATAGACAATAATGCGTGTATTACTTGTCTTATTTCTTTAATATGTTTATTTTACGAGAAATTATCTACTTTTTTGTAATATATTTAATTAACAAAATAAAAATAAGAAATTTTCTATTTAGTTTTTTCTTGTAAACACGTTATGCTATTTTTTTTTTCCTCTTAAGCTATTGTTTTTTACTTATACATTTAATTTTTTGAATTTTTTAATCTCAAAGTGTTCCCAATAAATGTTTTCACTTATTTGAGAATAATAGATACATTGAACTAAAAAGAAGACAATTCTATATGAAACGTAGACAAATTAAATAAAAAGTGAATAACTTTATACAAAAATATAAGTAAAATTGTCTACTTTTGTAGACTGGCAATAATGTGGACAATTTCATATACAAGCAGACAACTTAATTGAGGTGGACAATTTCAGTTAAAAGTTGACAAATAAAAATAAATGTGGATAATTCATATACAAGAAGACAACTAAGCTGTGGTGGACAATTTTAGTAAAAAGTGGACAACTTGTCCTATAGATGGATAGACCTATAATAATAAGGACAAATTGACCTATAGGTGGACAGATTAAGTTTAAATATAAAACTGACTATAAAAAGTGGATAATTAATATAAATCTGATTTTAGTTCTATTTTTCGTATAAAATTCAACATTTTTCGTATAAAAATGTTGAATTTTATTTAGTATGTGTACATTTCATTTAAAATTATCCATATTTTAGTTCAATATATTTATTATTCTTAAATTAGTGAAAATATTTATTTGCAACACTGTTGCCATAAAAAAATTCAAACAATTAACAAAAATATCCTAAGAGAAAAGTTAGCCTAATGTGTTTGCAAGAAAAAAAATTAATTAGAAAAGTTCTTATTTTTATTTTGCTAATTAAATATTATATAAGAAAAAATAAATATTTTCTCGTAGAATAAGCATATTAAAGCTCTAACAGTAGTAATACCAGCATTAAGTGCTATTAAAATATCAGATCTCACAAGTATCACATTATTCAAGGCTTTATTTAAAGAAAATATTATTATACGGTTACAAGTGTACAAATTTGATGATACAAGTGGATAATTTCTGAGCTTGCAACTTTTCTATACCATGAGAACAAATTCAATGTTACAGATGGACGGGTCTTTGAGTATATACTTTTTTTTTGCATGTCAGTCGCATTTAATGCGTCTCACATGTTTAAGCTCATCATGCTGCAACAATGGTCGTTCTGAATAGTTAATCCCAGATTAATACCCATGTGACTATGAAGTACAAAGGCAAGGAGCCAGGATGACAAAGTTTCATCCTTAAGGGGTTTTTATGAGCGAAAAAGGCTCGGGGGTTTTCGAACGGGGAATTATATACAGAGTTAAAGACAATTTCCCCTCTCTTATAATAGAAGATAATTCTCGTATTTTTTGAAAAATAGTAATGTAAATAAATTCCTACTTTTAGGAAAGACATTAACATAAATAACACCAGCTATTTATTAATGATGATTGGTGTTATCGTAACCACCTGATGTAAACCATTACACCATATAACACTTCTTTCAACAATCATAGAATTCAAATCTTCTAATCTCTCTTAGGTTTAGCCAATAGTCCAAGTCAATATCACATTTATATACGATTAAATCATTCTTCTTTAGTGCATGAGTGTAAATGCACGAAGATATATGATTAGTTATAGATAAATTAAATTACAGCCATTTAGAAAATAATAGACAGTTAAAATTATCCACTGAAATTATCCAACAATATTAAGACAACTCTTTGTTGATTTTGACTCTTCCAAACGAGACATGGACACAAGGCCACAGTCTCCAGTGAGAAATGTTGCGCACACCTTGAAACAACCAATGAGAAACCCCAATCAATAGAGAGAGATGCATCAGAGAAGTACAAAAAAAAAGAACAAATAAACAAGAAAGAAAGCCTAACACAATATTTAACGAGATTCGACAATTTGCCTACGTCCTCAGGGCAAGTGAAAGAGATTTTATTGATTCAACAATCAATACAAGTTTCTCTGAGGGATACAATTCATGAGGCTCCACCCATTTATTTATAGTCAGAGAGTTCCGAAGTTTTAGAAAATCACAACTGGATTCGACTTCTTTTCAGAAACGAAGTATGAATCCCTTTCTTCAGTCGACTGACCCCAACAGAGAGTGGGCTATGCCAGTCGGTCGACCGTGCAGTCAACCAAGCTTCTCTTATACACATGTAGTGCATATCGATCGACCGGACGGTCGACCGTCCCCCTGTTCTGACAGCATATGGATGCATTCTCATTCCTTTTGGTTCTGATATTTGCACTATCTCTTTCGATGAGTTAAAAAAATTTTACTATCAAGTTTTTATCTCCTCTCTCCTATAATTCTCTATCTCGGTGAAGATTTTTCAAATCTGAGCCGAACTCCAATGAACACTTAACGAAATCAACACACGATCTCGGCTTGAACGTTCGGACGAAATCGATACACGATCTCGACTTGACCGAACGGACCAACCGTTCCAAATGAATCGCCAGCACACTTACAATTGATTTCAATTGATCATACCGGATCCAAATTGAGTTTTTCATCCCCTCAGGCAACTCTCTCCAAACTACAATATCAATTGTAGAGATTCTAAATTTCAGCTCAGCCATCTAAACGAAATGCACCATATATGCCTTCTCAATACTCTACCGAAGAGAATCAACACCATATGAGTCGATCAACGAACGTGTCTACAACTCAGCAACTGAATAGAACACCATTCCAAATGACCTCAAGAAGAACCAAACATGAGCCAACACTGACTCCAACTGACTAGCACTCCAGTCCAAATGTCTTCAAGACGATCCAACCAAATCTGAGTAGAGCACACCAAGGGGCCGTTTGTTTCGCGTAAAACTCCGTATTCGTAATGACTAGTAACCCAGTTACAACTACGGCGTTTGTTTGGACCGTAATTCGTAAAAGACTTACGTAACTCAACTAACACTCACTTGCAACCCAGTTACCACTCACTTACAGCCCAGTTACAGTTAATTTTGTGGTCATACAAATTTGTGTTATTTTTTTATATTAATATTAAAAAAATTTAATATTTAACTTTTTAATATTTATTTGCAGTATTAAAACTTTTAAAATTACCGAATAGTTAATTTTGTGGTGAACTTTTTCACTTACGACTTATACATTACGACAACCAAACACCGTAAAGTACAATACACTTTTCCACTTTACAATTTTATATTACCAACCAAACACCGTAAAATTTACATACATGTAGCTCATTTACAATTGTAAAAGACTTTACCAATTACAACTACGAATTACGGCCAGTTACGACAACCAAACAGACCCCAAGTTTCAATATCAGCTCAACAAATTGGATGCATACCCCATTTATGCAAGCTCAACTATCTTCTCACCGGAAGATCAAATATTCATCGAGATCACAACACTTCACCTCTACATGAAGTCCAACTCTTCACCTCTACGTGAAGTTCAAATCAATTTTCGCTGCCAATTCTCGATAGCTAAAATACACAAAATAGCTTCATATTGCATCACCAAATGTCTGCGCCTATGTGGCTGCCTATATACCTTACCTAACGAATGAAGCCATCCGTAATTCATTCCATCGAGCTCAAGCAACTGTGACTAAATTTTCAGTAGCAGACTGAACTGGCTGAGTCATATGAACCTCCTAACTAATATTGTCATAGAGAATAACGACCTTCAATTTGAGCTTGTCACGCTCACCAACTTTAGATTCATGCTTCTTCACCTACTTTCGTGATTTTATCTTGGTTCCACTAGCTACAAATAATTCAACATTCTCATCAATGTATTCAACCTGTTCAGCATCAAAACTAGCTACATGATCTCCACCTGATGTCACATCCAGTGAAGTTCTTACTGATACTAAACCAACTGGAGGTGGTAGAGTAGCATTAACCTCCACCCGTTGCTATACATCTTTGGTCTTCGTCCTCTCCACCTGTTGGAGACGGTAGGTTTCAACAATGAAGTCTCATCAAATGTGACATGCTTACTCAACACAATCTTCTTGTTTTCGGGGTCCCATAACTTGTAGCCTTTCATATTCCTTTCGACGCCCAAAAACACAAACTTCTTTGCTCTCAGATTTACCTTGTCATCTTTAATACTAAAGTAGGCCGGACTTTCAAATACCCGCAGCAAATCATAATCCTGAGCAGCTCCACCTGACCAAATATTCAATAGAGTTTTGCCTCCTATCGCAGTCGATGACAGTCCATTTATGAGATGGCTAGCATATGTAATCGCCTCAGCCCAAAATGACTTGTCTAATCATGCATTAGACAACAAACACCCGACCTTCTCCAGCAAGAAACGATTGATTTTCTTATTCAACCCATGTATTCTATTTGTTTGGTATCAATACCATTGTTCTGACCAAATTGTAGGAATTGGTTCTTATATCTTTCAATATTACCAATTTGGAGCTTCTTAATCTTCCTACCAATATGCGTCTTCATTATATTCTTCCACTTCACCAACATACCTAGGGTTTCAAATTTTTGTCTCATTGGATATATCCAACAATGCCTAGATAAATTATCAATAAAGAGACAAAGTACCAATGACATCCAAGTGATGCAGTCTTAGCAGGTCCCCAAATACTTACGTGAACACAATCAAGAAGACTTTTCTGAGTGGTGAGTAGTGGTACAGAATTTTACCTTCGTCTTCTTGTGCAGAACGCCATGTCCACCCAATTTCATGTTGCATGTAGATGCACCTTTCAATGATCCCTTTTTTGCTGGTATTTGCAAAGAGTTCTCTCTTGTATGTCTGAGCCTCATATGCCAGACCTGTGTGCAATTATTATCTGAAGAAATAAAGTCGTCACTCACCCTGTAACCGTACTACCCATCTAGTAGTATAGGTTTTTGCGTCGGACATCCTTCATCACCGCTATTGAGCCTCTAGTTATCTTGAGAATACCATCTCTAATAGATACTCCATGACCCAATAGTTCCAAGGCACCAACAAAGATAAGATTATTTTTCATTTGAGGTACATACATCGCTTCATTTAGTTCCCGTACCATCCCATCAAACATCTTGATCTGGACTGTACCTATTCCTTCCATGTTACATGGGCGATCATCACTCATGATAACAGAACGTCCATCTAGCTTCTCAAAGATAGAAAATCAATTCCTATTTGGGCATCTATGATAGGTAGCTCCAGTATCTAATATCCACTTAGATTCTTCTGAGTAGCCAATAGGAGTAGTAACGGAGAAGGAGAATACTGATGAGTATGAGTCTGATCCATCTGTCTGTGAAGTATTGACTTGAGTATTGGCCATATGTGCAAGATTTGCCTCGGTATTCAACTCTTTCTTCTTACTCTTATACTTAATCCTTGGAAAATCAACCTTCCAGTGTCCTATCTCTTTGCAGAAAGCACACTGGTTCTTCGTCAGATCTCTGAACCCTGGCTGGACTCTGATCACTCATGCTCACCTTTATCCTTCTGATTGGAACCTCTGCCTCTTATCATCAATACCTCTGTTGATGTATCATTGGAAGAATACTACTTGTCCTTCTTCCTCACTTCATAATTTACAAGAGAAACTGACACATCACTGTAGTTAAGTGTTCATTTACCATTGATCAAAATTAGGATGAAGGTCTCATACTCTTCTTCAAAAAGTTCAGTAGAATCAACGCATTGTCCTTTTTTTCGATCTTCACATCCATGTTAACTAAATCTGTAAAAAGCTTGGCGTAGTTGTTCATGTATTCATCAATGGAGATTCTTCTCTTCAACTGGAAGCCATAGAGCTTACTCTTCAATTGCAAATGCGACTTTATGCTTTTCTTCAGATATTTCTTCTCTAGAATCTCCCACAACTGCCTTACAGATGTTTCATATAACACATGATACTTGATGTATTGTATCAAACAAGAGCTTATCAAACCACACGTCGTTCGATTCTTCTTATCCCAATCCTTTTTAGAAGTAACCTCGGGCTTTTTCTCCAACCGTAGAGTGTCTTCGAGGTTTGATGTCGTCAATACATTTATCACCTCACATCTCCACATCCCAAAGTTATTTTGCAATCAAACTTCACCACATCAATCTTCAATGGATGTACATTCATGATTTTCACCGTAGATTTACTACCTCCTACCATCTTCTCAATAGGTTCCTCAACACTAATGCGGAAAACAAACGGAGTTAGATGAAAAAACTACATAAAGATGGAGTCTTTACCTCAAAGTGAAACCCTATAAGAGTTTCCGAAATGATCTACTCCACCAAATTTGATTCCTTGAGCAATCCAAATGATGTCTGAGATTGACACACGATCCCACAAACAGTCCCAACGTTGCTCTGAGATCGACACACGATCTCCGCCAAACAGTCACCAATGCTCTTAGAATCGACACACGATCCCACAATGAACTTGGGATGCTCTAATACCACTCGTTGAGCGCGCCTTGAAAATAACCAATGAGAAATCCCAATCAATAGAGATAGATGCACCAAATAAGTACCTAAAAAAAAGAACAAATAAACAAGAGAGAAAGCCAAATACAATTTTTAACGAGATTCGACAATTTACCTACGTCTTCGGGGAAAGGGGAGAGAGATTTTGTTGACTCAACAATCAATACAGGTTTCTCCAAGGATACAATTCATGGGGCTCTACCCTTTTATTTATAGGCAGAGAGTCCTGGAGTTTTAGAAAATCACAATTGATTCGACTTCTTTTCAGAAACGAAGTCTGAATCTCAACAGGAGCAGCAGATTCGACCGAGCCGATCAACGCCTACTTCCTTCGGTCGACCGGTCGGTCAACCAACTCCAACAGAAAGTGGGCTATGCTAGTCGTTTGACCGTGCCGTCGACCGAATTTCTCCCGTGCACATGTCGTGCACGTCGGTCGACTGGACGATCGACGGTCCTCCTATTCTGGCTGTATATGGATGTGTTCTCGCTCCTTTTAGTCTCCGATCTCTGCACTATCTCTTCCGATAAGTTAAAAAAAACTCTACCTATCAAGTTTTTATCTCCTCTCTCCCTACAAGAAAGTGAAACTTGCATGAATTGACACAAACAGCTGGAATTATGTCAATATCTATGACTGTTGGAAGAAGTGTTATGTAGTGTAATGGTTTACATCATGTGGTTATGATAACACCAATCATCATTAATAAACAGCTGGTGTTATTTATGTCAATCTCTCTCTAAAAGTAGGAATTTATTTACATTAAATTTTTCAAAAAATACAAAAATTATCTTCTATTATAAGAAAGGAAAATATTTCTTTAACTCGGTATATATTTTCCCGTTCGAAAAACCCTGAGCCTTTTTCGCTTATCAAAAACCCCTTGAGGATGAATATTTTTCATCCTGGCTCCTTGCCTTTGTACCTTATAGTCACATGGGTATTAGATTGGGGTTAATTGTCCAGAAAAACCATTGTTGCTGCATGATAAGCTTAAACATGTGAGACACATTAAATGCGACTGACATGCAAAAAAAAAGTATAAACTTAAAAAGTCGTCCACCTATAACATTGAATTTATCTGCATGTTGTAGAAAAATTATAAGCTCAGAAACTGTCATCTCTTCATTGATGCATTTTAATGGAAATTTTTTGTTACATCTCTTCATGATGGATCTAAATAATTGTTTCACTATTTAGTTAGAGTAAAATATTTTTGTAATTATTGATAATTAGATTGGTTTTCTATATTTTAAAGATTATTCTATTTGTATTGACTAGCAAAAAACTTGTTCACTAGACTAATAGAAATTTGATTGAGTCGACTTTTCTTAATAAAGAAAAGGGTTCTTTATTTTCCTACTGAAATTTGGCAAATGTGAATGTTCAACTTGTGGATATTTAACTATGTGGATAGAATTTTGATTAATGCACGTCCCACTGTAATATAGTAATAAAATTTATTTGTAATGAGCAAGAGATTTGAGTTTCAAATCTTACTTGTATTAAGCCACGGGTCTGAATTATCAAGAAAAAAAAAGTAGGAATTTTTTGGCTCATGAAGTAGGTTATATTTTCACTCAAGAAAGATATTTTATTTTATTTTTCCTCTATCGTATATTTAGTAATTAGCTTGAAGGATAAATAATTCATTTATTTCAGATCCTATTCCGATTCCAATGACAATTTATGCGAAGCTGGAGATGACTCAAGTCTCAAAAAAAAAAAACCTTTTGGGACAGGAGTTAATTTATTTATCCATTTATCTGACATTAATCTCATGGAGATCTGCATGAAATTTGGATGACATGTACAACCACTTCAGTTTATATTTGACTGATTATTTTATAATACTAATAAGCTTCCAACAAATTAATGCAGACTGTTAAAACAAATATTGTTAATCTATTTTAAAATTGTAAATAGTTATTTAAATTTATAGGTTCATGCATGATGACTGCACAAAATTAAAGCATGTTTTATTATTATTATTATATTATTATTATTATACACATAAAACTTCTCACCCCTTCTAAAGATTAATTAGCGTCTGAATAAGGTCCGAGTCCAAATATTTACTTTTACGCAGTAAGTGAAATATACATAGAGAGACACTTGTGTCATTTCGAAATGATTCGAGACCAAAATTTTCTCATTAAATACAATTCTATGATATACGAATGTAAAATTCACTTTGTTGAAGTTGATATACATTATTTCAAGTAACTAAAAATAAAAAATTATATATTTTGAATACTTTTATCTATTCTTCAAGCACGTGCAAAATAGACGGCTGAAATAGTGAGTTGGTTAGTTTAACGGGGTAGAATATTCAAACTCTAAAAAAAAAAATATGTATATAGGGGTTTTTAAGTGTTTAGATCATGATAAAAAGTTGGATCCAAAATTTGTATGTCTAAAAGACCTAGATCTAAGCAATATGCTATTTTTTCGGAAGTCTATTTTGTGCCTACTTGATGGATAAGAAAAATGTATTCAAAATACATGATTTTTTATTTTAGTTACTAGAAATAATGTAAATTAACTTCAACGGAATGAATCTTATATTCGTATATTGTAGGGTTGTATATGAGTGGAAAGAATTCAGCATCGAATCCTTTCGAAATAACATAAGTATGTGTGCGTATATATATGAGAAAATATACCTCAGCCGTTAGTTAAGAGACTCTCTCAGCTGGCGGCGACATGGCTGAATCTCAACTGCATATCTTGATTGTAACGCTACCATAGTTGTAGTATTTTTGTGAGAACTGTGACCATGATCACTGTATTTTGTAAGGACTGTTTAACATAGTCACAGTTTAATTAGACTTAAAATATTTTAAAAAATTGTATTTCATATTTGAATGCAAAATCCACTTTATTGAAGTTAATAGATATTATTTCAAGTAATTAAAAATAAAAAATCATGTATTTTGAATCCTTTTACCTATTATTCTAGTACGTGCAAAATAGACGGCTGAAATAGTGAGTTGGTTAGTTTAACGGTGTAAAATATTTGAAATCTAAAGAAAAATATGTGTGTGAGGATTTTTAAGTGTTTAGATCATGATAAAGTAGTTGGATCCAAAATTTGTAAGTCTAAAGACATAAATCTAAGCAATATGCTATTTTTTGGACGTCTTTTTTGTGCCTACTTGATGGATGAAAAAAACGTAATCAAAATACATGATTTTTAGTTACTGGAAATAATGTAAATCAACTTCAATAGAATGGATCTTATATTCGTATATTGTAGGGTTGTATTTGAGTGGAAAGGATTCATCATCGAATCCTTTCGAAATAATATAAGTATGTGTGCGTATATATATGAGAAAAATATACCTCAGCCGTTAGCTAAGAGACTCTCTCAGCTGGCGGCGACATGGCTGAATCTCAACTGCAGATCTTGATTGTAACGTTACCATAGTTGTAGTATTTTTGTGAGAACTGTGACCATGATCACTGTATTTTGTAAGGACTGTTTAACATAGTCACAGTTTAATTAGACTTAAAATATTTTAAAAAAATTTTAGACTGGGACCAGGTGCTAGCTAAGAGAGTTCTCTTAGTCAACGGCCGAGGTACAGATACTCTCTCTCTCTCTCTCTAGAGAGAGAGTATAAACAAATACGAACATAATAATACCTTATCTGCTCTGCTCTGTAATCATCTGAAAAATATTTACTTGATTTATAAGACTCAACGGAATTAAGCCTCTCAAAATAAACAGAATCCTAAAATAAAACAAATTGAAACTTCTAGAAGGTAGACAAGGTTTATCCACAACCAAAGAGTACTCTTTAACTCTTTATTTATGCTTAATTGTCTTGATAAATTTTCTTGTAGAATTATTAACATTAAAAAAAAAAGGAGTGGTTTCCCGTTTGGAGACAGTCTGATTAATTAGTTACTTGGCCAATCGTAGAGATGCACGTGTGCTAGATCCACCGGCCACCCAACTAATTAAGGCTTAAACCTCTGTGCTTATCAATTAAATTTGAGGTCTCCCAAGTCCTAATTAAAAAAAAAATGCAGGATATCTCAAACTCCAAGACTTTCAATTTTTTTTTCTTTTGGAGGGATTCTTTTCCTTAAATTAATAAAAGCATTTAGTAATAATTAAGAAAAATGATTGATTTGGCATATTTTGACTTGAACGAAGGACTGTTTGTTTGGTGGGAACCAGAAAATGGTGATTTTCTCTAATTTTTGTGGGGCGCAAGAAAATTTTCAATCCGTTCTATTTCTTTACGGGAAAAAACTGTATAAAATTTTCCTCTTTACTTTACAATTAGAAAACCGACACGCATCAGACCCAGTTTTTCTTAAAAGTAAACCAATAATTATCAAACTTGAACCGATTTTCAAGCCAAACCAGGTCCTTCGTTTCACTCCCTCTCCTTTCTTCTCTTCAATCTCTTTTCTTTTCTTCAAGCCTCCACGTGATTCGCCTCAAAAAAACAATATTCATGCCGTTTCCATTGACTTTCCTCTCTGGGGGCGTTGACAACTCACTCTTGCTCTCTTCCTTTTTGTTTTCTTCCTATTCATCTTTCTTTTTTCTTCTTCTCCTTCCTCTTTTTTCATTTCTTTTGTTTTTTTGGACGAACATTATCCATCCCCCCATTTGTTATACGAGTAAAAATAAAACAAAATAAAATAAAACCAGGCCTCACTTTATCCTAGTCATCTTCATGCTTTATATGACATGATGCATTACCTCAGTCAGAGATATATTGTATTTGATTCTATATTTATGAGTTCCAACTGTAAAATTATAAAAATATCCGGTCCACAACTAACATCATACTTTTAAGTCTTGTTAGCCAATTGATACTTATTTTTTAGACCTAGAATTTTTTCTGAAACTGAAACTAGAACTTTTTTCTGAAATATTTTAAGGAATCGAAACTTTTTTAGTGAAACTTTGATGAACAATTAGTAAACAGTCGGAACAATTGAGACATTTTTTAAAACATATAAAACTAAAAAGTGAAATATTTCTTAGAACATAATAATATTAATAAATAATGCTATTAATTTGTTGTGCTCCGACAATAACCTGAAGAGGAATCCCTGAATCTCCCAAGCACGAAGAACAATTCCCAAAACAGCACAAATATCCCAAACCAGAGAAAGAACACGCAAACAACGATCTAACGAGGTTCGGCCTCAATGTCTATGTCCTCGGGGCAATGAAAGAGAGATTTAATTTCTTTGGAAGATCGATTACAATGGATGCAATACCTCTGATTATCAAGAGAGCTGCTACTTTCGTTGTTACAACAAAACCCTAGAAATCCCGTATAAATACAACAGATTTCCAAATCAGCAATTGCAGCCCGCAACCCGCTTGTCGGTCGACCGGACGGTCGACCGACCCCATCCACCGGTCGACCGGACCGATCAACCGTTCCCAGCCGAGAGTTCGGTCACTTCAGTCGGTCGACCGAGCTTCCTCCTTGTGCATGTTGTGCACGTCGGTCGACCGGGCCGGTCGACCGATCTTCTGCTACTGCGGGCGGTCAACCGGGCCGGTCGACCAATCTCCAGCTGCTGCTGTTGTTACCTTGTTTTGCTGCTGCTGCATCCTTCGTCTTTCTTCGACGACTTCGTCTACGATCCCGACGATCCTTGTCGACTTCCACGACAATAAACCTCTCTCTTTCTAACAATTCTCCACCTCGGTGAAGATTCTTCCAAATCTGAGCCGAACTGTCCATCGACTCGAGAGCGGCTGCACCAATTTGGTTGCCTACGTACCCTGTCCAAAGGATCAAGCCATCCGTAGTTCATCCAAATGAGCTTCAACGAGCTCAAGCTACCTGAAGGATATGGAGTAAAGCTTTGCAATGTGCAAACTTGACTCCCGACACCACCTTAGTAAGCATGTCGGCGGGATTTTTCGATGTGTGAATCTTCAACAGTTCGATATCACCCTCTTCTAGAATCTCCCGAACGAAATGGTACTGACGTCGATGTGCTTCGTCCGTGCATGATAGACCTGGTTCCTGGTCAAGTAAATGGCGCTCATACTGTCACAGTTAATCTTCAGCAGATGTTGTTCCACGCCCAAGTCATCAAGCAAGCCTTGAAGTCAGATTGCCTCCTTCATGGCCTCTGTCATGGCCATATACTCAGCCTCTGTGGTCGACAAAGCGACAGTAGTCTGCAGTGTGGAGCGCCAATTCACCGGTGTCTGAGAGAATGTGAAGACATATCCCGTTGTCGACCGGCGTTTGTCAAGGTCACCTGCATAGTCTGAATCAACATACCCTATGCACTCTTGTTTTTCCGTGGAGTCCTTCTCAAATAGTAGACCTATATCAATTGTTCCTTTGATGTACCTCAAGATCCACTTCACTGCCTCCCAATGACTGTAACGCCCCGATCCCGCAGGTACGGGGACGTTATGGCGACGTACATACGCAGGGCGAAAAACCCTCACGTACGTACGCTAAGCCTCAGTACAATAAATAACCTCCATCAATACCTGAGTTCCAGCATAAAATAAGTACAAGAATACCTGCAGAAAGAGGTGAGTGATCATAACAGATAGGAAAACTGGGAGGAATATGATAACAGAAATAAAACAACAATACCTATGAATGATCTCGATGAAGAGTCTCCTATGTGATCCAAGGCACTATCTGATGATATGGTAACTCAGATCTCCAACCTGAGCATGCAAACCCAGGGTCGTCAGAAAGCGACCTAGTGAGTGGTAAAATGAAGGAGGCAATAATATGTACTATAATAATACAAGCACAATAATAATAGATAAGACATGCTGTTATAATAGTGATACCATATAATAAGGAAATAGATCATGTCAATCTAGTAATACCATCATTACCTAGCCGGTTATCAGTGGGTCATGTCTATAGTCGTGTCCAGTTTATATCATCAATAATGTTGTCTAGTGGTGACGTAATAGACATGAACATGCTAGTGGTGATGTGACAGTAATGAACAGGCAGATGGGCATATGCAATACAACCATAATGCGGTGCTGTGCATAGACAGTAATCATGTCTGCAAGGTATACAGCAAACAGAATATATGCAATGCAAAGTATACATATACAAAGTATACACGCAATATGAGAGCGAGAGAAAGTATCAGGAACAGTAACAAGTACAATAACAATAGTATACATGTATCAAGTAAGGCATGTTATTTAGACAATAGTAGCAATCAGTATCACCTAATATTTAATCAATCTCTTCCAGTGTCCCATACCACTGGCAGTTCATACTAGAGCCCGCATTCCAGTCGAACCCATCCGGACATGGCTACGGGTACCATTATCCAAACGAGAGAGTGACCAAATAACAAGTGTTCCCGACGCCACTATTGTGTATACTGTTTTATTATGTTAATTGGAACCCATGGTCGAGGAGCTCTTATCGGGTGGGTGTATCCTGTACATACCCGGGACAACGGCCTTATCAGATCCCTGACTGCTTAGACCAGGGCCAGCCCGCTAGAGTTGTAACATGTAACGGGAATCTCAATGAGCTAAAACAATAACGGGATGCTCATGAGTAACAGATGGTAGCCAGCACTACCCCGTCCCCTGCAGTGGGACGAACAATGGATCCAGACATCCACCCGATATGATCTATTTAACCATCAAGTCTCCCCCATACCCAAGTGATCTTTATGTGTTAAGTATACAAGGTAACAAGAACAAATACAGTACATGATACGGGTAACATGATAACAGGACATGAGCTCGGTTGATAGCATAGAACAATATAACGGGAAACGGGAACAATATAACGGGAACAATATAACGGGAAACGGGAACAATAGATGTGGGATTTCACATATCGCATACCAACAGCTCTCATGTCCAGTAACGGGAAATCCATATCAGTAACAGGAAACAATCATATAACATGAATACGGGAACATGGAACAATAATACATGTAATATGCACGGTGATCCATATGACAAGAAGATAGAAACCACATGCAAGTACACTTGTGCGGTGAGTATATGTAGCAGTGCTGTCTGTGTAATGAGTATCCGTGAAGTGGTGCATGTATATATCGGTGGGACATGAATACGAAATAAAAGTGTGACGGGTCATAGTATCGGTGCAACATGTACATGTAATAACAATGATCAGTGTCTAATATCCTGTAAGGTGAACTACAGTATCCGTGTAATGATGATAACACTAATGGAAATGCGGTACTTATCCGTGTACTAGTGGAACATAGATGTGTAGCTATCATCCGTGTAACATATATGTGTAGCACTAGTACATGTAATAATAGTAGTCCGTGTCTTGTGTAATATCATGTCCTGTGAATTACAGTAACGGTGTCTAGCATGCATGTCTAGTGACAGTGTGGTGTCATAGCGTATCTGTAGATCAGTAGACATGTGACGTTAGTTATCTAATTGTGATACAATACATAACATAATCATAACAGTGTCCAAGAATATGGTGAAATAGTGGCCGAGTGTCAATGGCTGTGCAGGTATGATAACCGTGTCCGAGTTGTCTATGTCAGTGTTTATTATTATTACATCACTAGTACAATAGTAGTGGTTATTCCTATTATAATGAGTGTCCAATAATTACAGTTAATAATTATAGTTACCGTCTTTATCCCTAACAAGATCTATCAATCAATTTCACTAAACATGGTAAAATATAATTTAGAAAAGAAAAACACTCACAACTATCCACGGGAGGTAGCTCTCTTTCCCACGATTGCAACCGATCCAGAATCGTCCAAATCGGAGTCCGAATGCTCCCGATATCGCCCGAAGATGAAAAGAAATAAAATGGGGTTAAATATGTAATAAAATTACTGAAATGCAATTAAGAAATAATAACAGGGGTTTTTCTGAAAATGTACCTTTATTGGGCCAGGTTGAAGTGCAAACGGGTCGGGTTTAGACCAAACCCAAACCCGTACTTTAAGTGATGGGTTATGGGTTTACGGGTTTCAAATCAACCCTTACCCAATCGGGTTATTAACCCAATGAGAGATAATGGGTTTGGGTAAAAACCCAACCCCCAATAAAGTAACAACACAGCAGCGGCAGCAGGAGCTGTGCTGCCGCGCTCCTGCGTCTAGCCGGCGACACAACTCGCCGGCGGCCGGTCTGCTCCGCCGGCGGCAGGTCTGCTCCGCCGGCGGGAACTCCCAG